>CABFOW010005506.1:12796-41771 GCA_902141385.1 Timema californicum | reverse complement strand
GTAATGGTAGGGTGATTGTGAGATGAAATGGAGGACCTACAGTTTAACGTGGGATCCGAACCATGGTGGAGGCCTGGCATTCACACATTCACAAGTTGTGATTAACACGTCTTGTCAGAGGTGAAGAAAGGGTTTGGTTATCAGATAAATCTGTACCGGGACCGGGGATTGAACCCCGTACCCAAGCACAGAAGTCCGACACCTTACCCCTAGACCACCAGGTCACCCGGTTGGCAAATTACGGAGGAGATTGACGCTTTTTCCTGCAAGACCACAAGGGTGGGTCGTTGCTGTTTGCAACAGTTAGTTATTACCTAACACTCCAAGCCTGTAGTTAATTGTGACTAGGACCACGCCTGCATCAACCAGATAGTCAGGTCCGTATAAGTCAGTGTTACCGGAGCCCCATATGTAGCCCCCTCCATGAATCCAAACCATGACGGGTCGGGGGGTCTTCGTAGGGGGTAGCTGAAAAATAAATAGGGGTAGGCCAGTAGGTTATTTTTCACTTTGAGTTGAGTTTGAATGAAAACCAGATTTTTTGGACAAGAAATATTTCAAGTAAATTTTTTTTATTAGCTTCATGCATAAACCATAAATAAGTACAAAGAGATTTTTCTAAGAACTACATTTTTTATGAAAAGATCTATAAGAACACAAATTAAATTTTTAAAATAAATTTAATTTAGTTGTACAGTTCTTTAGCCAGCCAAAATGAAAATATTGAAGAACTCCATTTACTATAAAATTATATCTTTAAATGTAATGTCCTTGATTAAAATAGAAATTTTTGAGAAACAAGATTTAAAAATTTTAAATACTCAAATTTTTCGAGTTTTGTAAAATTCTTAAGAGTAAAATTTGATCAGCTACTAAAACTCGATTTGTTCTAGAATGTTAGTGTATTCGCACATCTCCAAAAATAAATAATCTATCTTTTAATTTTGACCTCTCCGTGTCTTACTACCATCTGCCCGGACTACACGCGTTTACAGTAGCCCCATGACTTCTTTGGTGCTGACTGACAGCTCACAGCTGACAGCTGACGGCTTTGAAAAGCTACCAGACCAAATTATGTATCCTTACGCCGAACCATATTATCTGCAAAAACATGTGCTTAGTAGCTGTTAGTTCTGACAGTCAAAATTTAGGTATATACCTAAATGTTGGCTGTCAGAAGTCAGCTGTGAGCTGTCATTCAACACCAAAGAAGCCACGGGGCTAATGTAGCTACACTGAGAGGTCATCCATAAACCCTGTAACGCTGCTGAGAGAGGGGTAAGAGGTGAGCTCTAATGTTTACATGATGTTACATGAGGGGTGGGAGGGTAAATCCCAGTGTTACGCAGCACAGATCATTTACTTAAATTATAAGGTTGAAAAAATCATATTAGTGTTAATGTTTTTACCGTTGATATACTGGATTACATAATTACACTGCATATTGGAGTGGTAGGGGATCATAGATCAACAAGAAAGAAGAAAGGCCAGTACCAGGTTGAAGAAAGTATTAATACCGCTGTTGGACTAATAAACACCGAAGGTACTTGTAAAACAATTGGTAATTGTGTATTTGGGGACAATGTACATGAAAGTGAAGATTGTTTTAAGGCACAGGAGATGACCTTTGATGAAAAGCGACACATACTGAATAGTATTGGATGCTGCTTTTTATGTTTGAGGATGGGACACATTTCCAAGAGGTGCTAATCTATTTTATGGTGTTATATCTGTGTAAAAAGGCATCTTGTTATGATGTATCATGATCTTGCCTCTAACAATAAAGGTTTTAATAATTCACACGAAACAACAACAGAAACCAGTCAATCATTGACCACCTCAGTAGCGTAGTTGAAAATGCTTAGCCAGCCATACTACCACTTAAGTGTTCCTACATACTCTTGTTTTACTAAGAGACACTGGAAATAAGCACCGCGTTCGTGCTGTTATTGACAGAGGCTCTAAGATATCCTATATTTTGAAGAATGCTGCTCTAACGAGTCTGTATTAAAGAGGGACAAAATTATCCATGCCTTGTTTGGTGGCGTTCAGACAACTGTGTTTGAACATGAGTGTTATCAGATCCGTTTAGGTAGCTTGGATGAGAAATAACCTTGTATTTTTCAATCAATGGATCAGCAAACAATATGCGAGAACGTATCACATGTCAGTGAAGTTCCCTAAGCACAATAAATGCAGGACAACCACATAAAATAACATACATTGTTGAAGGTCTTGTTCCTATAGAGGTTCTGATAGGTGTTGATGTGGCTGGAAAGCTGCTAGACGGTCGACCTCACATTCTAATGTGGTTTTGTTGCAGTTGAAACATTACTGGGCTGTATTCTTATGGGTAATGTCCTCCGGTCGGCCTCACATCCTAATGTGGTTTTGTTGCCGTTGAAACATTACTGGGCTGGACTCTTATGGGTAATGTCCCCGGTCAGCCTCTCATCCTAATGTGGTTTTGTTGCAGTTGAAACATTACTGGGCTGGACTCTTATGGGTAATGTGCCCGGTTGGCCTCACATCCTAATGTGGTTTTGTTGCAGTTGAAACATTACTGGGCTGTATTCTTATGGGTAATGTCCCCGGTTGGCCTCACATCCTAATGTGGTTTTGTTGCAGTTGAAACATTACTGGGCTGGACTATTATGGGTAATGTGCCCATAGGAGAAGTACGTGACAGTAAAGCCGTGTTCATGACGGGCATGTTTTATGCTAGTGCCAAGTTGCTGATATATGAATTCTGGATGTCCTAGGAATCATTAATCCAGTAGGGAAGAAATCAAGACAAGAAAACTGAGTGAGGAGCTTATTAAGAACTCCATTGAAACGGCGACAGTGGGCTCGGATGGTAGATACGAAGTGGGTCTCCTCCACCTCTGCCTACCGATTCAAAAATGTCCCGTAGAAGACTCGATACGACAGTAGGTAGACTAAAGGGGGATGGCTATTACGGAGCTTATCAACAAATATTAAGCGAGTGGCTGGAAGAAGGTATGATCATGAAACAAATTTATGTATTTATGAATATTGTCTATTATGTAATAAAATAAAGACATGTCATCAAATTCTGAGCCCCGATAATCAATCATTCATGCAGACAATAAGATGATTTCAAGCTTTTTTTCTGACTTACTTGGGGTGAGTAGACGTTGAGGAAGAGACAATCTTCATCCCCTTCTATCCTCTGTTGAAAAATGTTGTATTGGGTACACACTGACCCTGTGGTCAAGGCATCTCTCACACCCTCCCATGGGTCAACTCGTTCCGGAGCCTTAAACAGGTCACTTACAGAGATAAACCTAGACCAAGGATGAAACCAAGCTAATACACTCGTAAGTTTTGAAAAATGACGCCTGGACATGGGAATCGAACTCTGGACCCTTGGCTTAGCGTGTCAATGCTCTAAAAACTGTCACACGCTAAGAGTAGTTCTTTACTCATAGTTTGAGGCAGAGGCTGTGATGGACGTGTTTAAATCATCGGCTGCATAATGAGTTATCATTGATACCACAGTTTGGTGATCAGAGTTCCTGGTTACAGATTCAGAGGTCCTAGTTTTGATCCCTGCCACGTCCAGAATTTTTCTGTGAAGCAGTAAATTTGGAACGAGATCAACTCAGCCCCGTGAGGACAAATGAGGAGCTACTTGAACAGAAAAGTAACGAATACGATCTCGAAAACTGAGATCAATGGCCTGAGGGTTAATTGTGCTGATCACAGGACACCCTATATCCGCAGAAGTTGGCACTATCTTCACCAACAGACTGGCCACTCAGTTGGTATGGCTTGATAGTGGGCTAACGCCGTGGAGTATATTTTTGATATCACAGCCACCGGCGACTCGGTAGTAGCGTTATGCTGCCGTGACAAATTACATTGTACATGAAAGTGAATAACATGGCACAAAGCGAGCGCTTGCACTATTAAGTGATGTACTGTACATATCTAGCGAGGCTTGGGAGATAAAAACGATCTTCAGTACTGATACAACTGCATCAGATAGCAGATTCGTAAATTTTGAAAAATCCCACCTGGACACTAGAGATAATTTAGATATCCCAATCGTAATTAGTCATGTACTAATAATTGTACAAATGCTTTCTGGTAATACAGCTCAAGCCAGGCCTAAGATCCGGTTGGCTTTTCTGTGGTTAGAAAAAAAGTGTAGTTTAGACGAGGGAAACCATTTTAGAATATTACAATAATAGCACACAAAAAATTGAAATATTTTAAAATGAATAAACGATTTCATTGGTTCTAGTTCAACTGATTTAAAATAAATAATTAATTAAAAAACACACATTTTGATTAGTTTTCTTGTTCGTGCGTCTAAAGGCAAGTCTGTTTTAGTCCATAACCAGTATTAGGCTTTTTTCAAAATAAATGAATTAATAAACTATTAATTTAGAGTGTATCGATATACTGTATTTAAGTATGGCTGCTAAGTGAGCTGACTGGAAATAAATATTTTCTGTATTAGTGGCTATCATAGTAGTATATGTTAGGTAAAATAAAAATAAAACATGTTGTGAGCTCACAAACAAGCTACATCGACCGAGCAGCCGCCACCGTTGGCAATAATAGTGCCAACATTTGCGGATAAGGGGTGTCGTGTGGTCAGCACAACGAACTCGCCATCAGTTAGTATCAGTTTTCTAAACCGGAGCTACAACTTCTTTAGTCAAGTAGCTACTTATTTGTCCTCACAAGGCTGATTTTGACCCCATTCCAGACCCACTACTTCACAAATAAATTTTGAAAGTCCCGGGGACATTCCCCGGGACTTCTATAATTATTATTATTATTATTATTAGCACCACGTCTTACTACCCGTTCGGGCTATACGCACTTACGCTAATGTGTAATGGTAGGGTGATTGTGAGATGAAATGAAGGACCTACAGTTTAANTTCAGCCAATTGACCTTGATCAAATCAATGCTTTTTCATAATACTATCTGTTATGATTATTAGCACCGCGTCTTACTACCCGTTCTGGCTATACGCACTTACGCTAATGTGTAATGATAGCGTGATTGTGAGATGAAATGAAGGACCTACAGTTTAACGTGGAATCCGAACCACGGTGGAGGCCTGGCATTCCTCACATTCACAAGATGTCTTTTCAGAGGTGAAGAAAGGGTTTGGTAACTAGATAAATCATTGCCGGGACCGAGGATTGAACCCCGGCCGCTAGCATAGAAGTCTGACACCTTACCCCTATACCGCCAGGTCACCCCGGGACTTCTAGAAATGTAGCCAGACTTAAATAAATACACCACCTATCCCTACCTTGAGATATAGCTCTATCCAGTCCCCTTCTTTACACCCTATCTCTATCCTATGCTAGTTCTATCCAGTACAGCTCATTACACCCTATCCCTTTCAGGTCCATTCTAATGACATCGTCCCATCTGCGTCTAGGTCTTCCCAATGGTTTTTTTAACTTAGGGTTCACCAGTCAGTACCCTGAACATAGTTATAGATTCTCCTATTAGCACTGCATGTCTTTCCCACCGTAATCTGCGTGATTTGATCATCCTAAATATATCGTGTGATGAGTTCAGGGTATGTAGCTCATCATTATATAACCTCCTTCCCTCCACACTATCTTCATCTTTTTTATGATCAAATATCTTCTTAAGTACCCTGTTTTAGAACACCCTAAATTGGTTTTCCTCATATAAGGTAAGTGACCACGTTTCACAGCCAAAGAGAAAAACCGGTTAAATTATTGTTTTGTATATTCTGAGTTTAACATTCCTTGACAGTAGACAAGATATCAACAACTGACTGACCGAGCAGCAGCATGCAATTATCGACTGTATTCTCTTCCTAATTTCCACTCTAGTATCGTTATCTACTAATATCCTGACTGTACACTAGAACTTATCTTGTAAACCCACTAATGACAAAGTTGAACATTTCATCACTATCACCACAGAATAAACTAACTCTGAAACTATTATACAAATTTAGATATTAGTTAAATGTCTTAAAATAAAATATTACTAATTCAAATAAAAGCATTGGATGGTCACGTGCCCATGTCCTTTTGTACACGAACTACCTGTGGATCCATTACTCGATTTGCAAAAGCTATAAACCGAACGACTAGTAATACTCGGAGAAATAAAAAAACTATTAATGATGCAATTATAAGCCTATACACAGAATGTTCCTGGGTTAATCGGCTAAACTTTGGAAGTAGTAGTGGAACAAAAAACTAACTCAAAATGGCTTTGGGAGAGTAGCTCGTTTTAGCTTTCTTTTAGTGCAAACAACAAAAAACCAAATTAAAAAACGTTTTTCTGCAGAGGTCCTCGGCAATGGTTCATTATTAATTTTCTTGGAAGATGTATCGGCCGTGCTGGACCTGTGGCTCTGCCTCTGCGTTTACCTGACTTAACGCCATTAGATTTTTTTGTGTGTGTAGCTCTCAAGCAAAAAGTGTATGAAGTGCCTGTTAATGACCTTCAATCATTAAAACAAAGGCTAACGCAAGCTTGCGGGGAAACAAGAGTCGCACAATGTCGGTCAGCTACTTGTTCTGTCATTGATAGGTGCAATGCTTGTCTCTGGGCTGGAGGCCGTCAATTTGAACAACATAAATAAATAAAATATTTTATTTAATACTTACTTAAAAAACTTTTTTTTTGCTGTTTTCGCGAAAAGATAGCGAAAATGAGCAAATCTACAAACTATATTTTGAGCTAGTTTTTTGATTCAATACCACTTCCCAATACTTAGCCGTTTAACCCGGGAACACTCTGTAGAGTAAACGAATTAATGTATTCAAAACCTGAAAATCTATAGTTACCTTGAACCTAAGTGGTCCTACAGGAGGCTTAGCGTACGGCACTCCTTGGAAGCTGTAGTAACCAGTGCCTGAAAGGCTGGCAACTTTCCTCCCTCTTAGTACACCCTGAGACAACTTCACGGTCACTGTATCCTCCATGGCTGAGAGAAGACTATTGTAACGAATTACTCAAACAAGAAATGTATTATTTATGATAGTCACTCTCACCTGCTGACTTATCTTAGGAGCGGAAATTTCTTAGTCACACCACTTGTGTGTACTCGTCACATAAGAGCCCTTTGTACAGTAGGACTCCGGTAGGAAGAACGATTTAGAAAATAGAAACATATTTTTCTAAGAACAATTTTGATAATATTGATACTATTTTATAGGTATTGATATTAACTATCTAAAATGATAGTTTAAGATCACATGATTTGCATAATGACTATATAAAAGTAGTTTTAGTATTTTTTTTACTGTATAATACGGGTCTTCCTACCAAAATACTACCATAATATAGTAGAATCACCTTTGTCTGACACAGAAAAATAGTTGTACTTTTTTTACACACCATTTAAGGAAGTAAAGGAGGATAAATTAAACCTAGTAAACGTTCATAAACGTGAATGTTTATTGCAGAAACTTACTTTAGGTGGAGGGAATATGCAACCAAGGCTGTAGAAATAATTACATTTCGGGATTTAATGTTTTTTATGGGCTACAGCCATCTAATCGATGGAGTTCAAGAATATCTAAGAATATTAAATGTCTCTAGACGCTATTTGGAGTTATTTTTATGGTAGCTTAGGGCAGCTATTAACATAATATAGCTTCCATGAATGATTTTATTTTACTTTTGATAGTAGGTAGTAATAATTATGAATAAAGGCCTAAACAAATTTATGGCATGTTTAAAAATGCAGTTTTATTTCGACGTATAGAACTATTTTTAAAACATTTTACTCTTTATAAACGAGTTATTTATTGTCTAAACAGTAAATAAGGAAGTTTCAATACATTTTTGATCTATTTCCTTGCGTAATGTATTAAAGCTATTATTTTTGTACTTTTTGCTGGGAACCCCCGAATAACTTTTTGTGTGCATAGCGGTATGTATTTTGAATAAGTTATAAGCCTTCATTAAACCTGTACATTTGACTCATTTCAGTGTTTAATATTTTAGTTCTACTTCATATAATTTAAGTTTTTACTAAAATTAGTTGAGGTCTTAGGGGTTCTAAGGGGGTTGAAGCCCTAGTCCCTACAAGTAAAGTTAGATATATAAATATAAATTATAGCCGATGATTTCAAAACGTTCATCGAATACTTTAACTTAGACTACGAGTAAGGAATGACCCTGATAACGGGGCAATCCCTTTATAGCTCAATGGTAGAGCATTGGCATGCTGAACCAAATGTCCCAGTTTCGATTCCCGTGTCCAGGTGTTATTTTTTTAGATTTACAAACATAACAATGACAATGATACCCCTTATAAAATAAGGCCATACTGTAATCGGTTAAGGGAAGATGACTTTCAGGTTAAACGAAGAGTTCCTTTAAAATATGTTAATTATCGATTTTAGTGACTTCACTGATCGTTAAACATCTCGACAGTTTGATGAATGGCCATTTAACATGATTATAAGCTAATGATGCAAGAAAGTGTGTTTGAAAGGCGATCCCATCACCTTCGGGTCGATATGGCTAGATGTTATAAAACACAACGTAAGGGCGTGGTAGTTTCTACTGTCGTTGTTGTTGTCAAATATAACACTAGGGTTGACGAAGAGATTCGTGTTAACGTTTTATATATCTTTAAACATTTACATTATGAGTGATAAATTAGTGATTGAGTCAACCATCTACTCTGATATGAAACCCATATTTTATGTTTCTAAATACCTTGGTTTGGCTCCATTTAGATTAGTAGGGGGAAAAGATGAGCCGTACTCTATAGAATGTTCATTGTTCTTTTTTGTCTACGGAGTGCTATTTCTTGTGGTATTGAACGTAGGCGAGCTGTTTTTCACGCAAGGATGGTTCGAGGATGAAGATGCCAAATCGCTCTTCAAGATCACAGCAAATTATGTGACCCTAGCGCTTTATTTCGGGGGGATGCTGGTCCATTTCTTTACTTTGGTCAACAGTAGGAAAATCTGCCTCATAGTCGCCAAGGTATCAAAGATGGAAACGTTCGTCGTCAAGGATTTGAAATATTCCAAGAGAAGGATTTTCTGGTTCAGCATGATGGAGATCTTCTTCGGGATAATCTGCCCGTTTATCATGACAACTGCGATCTCTTATGACCCGCCACTGTTCGACGACCTCCCTTCTTCCAACCTGACTCTGACCGACTGTTATTTCTTTAATGTAATAAGTATAGCGCAGTTACAATTCATCAACTTTGTCCTGAAACTTCTAGAAAGCTACACCTCTTTGAATTACACCCTCAAACTTTTGAAGAAATGTCCGATCAACGTCACCTCGTCACACGAATCGTTGCGGAACTTTGAGATCTGCCAGTTCGACGAGATTGACGGTACTCGCGAGACGTCCGTCGTTTATAGGAAACACCTGCACGTCAACGCCGCTGAAATAATACGGCAGCTCCGCAAGCTTCACACGGTCTTGTGCGACAACTCGGAGCTGATCAACTCGGCCTACTCGTTCCAAATACTCATCTGTGCAACACAACACTTTATAGGCATCACTTTCATTATTTATTCCATATTCGTCCACGCCTTGAACTATGAGACCAGTCTGATCGAGAGCGTCGCTTGGAACTTGATCACATCCTATTGGCTCCTGTGGGACTCCTTGGTCATCATAGCTGTGGCGGCTTCCTGCACTCTCACCACTAACCAGGTGATAGAGCGAAGTTATTTAGAGAGAATACTTAATATGTAGGCCTATTAATTAAGTAATTGGTACGAAACCATCGTACACACTGATAATATAGTCTATTTATATTGAAACAAAATTCTCATTAGTATTTTATCAATTTAAAAATAAACTCCATGGCATCATCCTGGAATCGAGGTACACCAAACTAGAGGCTACCATCTGTTGGCGAAAATGATGCCAACTTCTGCTTATAGTGGGTATAATATAAATTATTCCTTAATAATTTAAACAAACACGTCGTTCGAGAAAATATAAATTGGTCATTATATTAAACACTTCGGATATAGGTTTAAAAAACGTGTTTATTGATATTTTTTCAAATTTCTAAGGTTCGAAAATCATTTATCAGTAAATTAACATTGAATTACATTTTTTCTGAGAAACAACGCTATTTTCTTGTGTAAAACACTCTCCAGCTATTTTTTTTTATCACAGCCTTTCACTGCCTGTTCGGGATATAAGCATCTATTAATCACGCTAATGTTGATGGAACGAGGAAAATTGAATACAGAGGAAACTAACCAGAATGTGCGTGTAGGGAGAGTGGAAAACCACTGAGGGAAAACTACCCACAGTACACTCTATCCAATTTTAAAATCTAGATCTCCATACCATCGGCACTACAGTATATTTTACTCTAGAACAGGGGTTTTAAAACTGCGGCCGGTCGTAACAGTTCTTACAGCCCACCGGCTCATGTAAAATATAAATTTATTGCAAGAGAGAAAATGACAAATACAGATTTATATTTTACATAAGTATATAAGAAAAAATTGCGTATTTTAAGTTAGTTTATACATTTTTTTGCTTTATACGTGAAGAAAAGTATCACGTTTTTATACAAATGTTCCTTAAACCGGCAAATGACAACTCTTTTGACAAAGTAGAGAGAACTATTTTGGGTGCATTCGAACATAGTCGGGATTGTTAGAACATAGACGGGATTGCTAGAACATAGACGGGATTGTTAAAACATAGACGGGATTGTTAAAACATAGGCGGGATTGCTAGAACATAGACGGGATTGTTAAAACATAGACGGGAATGTTAGAACATAGACGGGAATGTTTGAACATAGACGGGAATGTTCGAACATAGTGGGGATTGTTAAAACATAGACGGGAATGTTCGAACATAGTGGGGATTGTTAAAACATAGACGGGAATGTTAGAACATAGGCGGGAATGTTCGGACATAGTCGGGATTGTTCACGTTCGCTTATCACCTTTGAGACACTAGGGATGCCAAAAGAAAAAAAAATATATTAAGTGTTCAATCCTAATATTGTCGGTACAGTAGCGTGGCCAGCGAGCAAACGAGAGACAGAAACTTTGGCGTTTGGACATAAAAGGGTTGAACACACCCCTACTCTAGAGCATCCAACCACCGAAGCATGAAATATATTTGGGGGGAGGGGTGAACCAGTGTTTTTCCCAACTCTAAACATTTTGAAATTATAAAAATTACCAAGTAGCAAAGGAGAGTACAAGAATGAAAATGTTGAGAACGTTGGGGGTGGGGGTGGAGGGGTGTTTGTTAGTAGTAGGAGGCTTCTAATTTTTTTTTTAATTTGGGCTGATAATCAAGCCTTGAACCGAGCTTTTAGCTGGGAAACAGTTCTAGGTGCTCTCTGAAGTGTTTTTTTTGCAGCATAACACCATAAGTGCCGAAGGCTAGGAACAATTCTAAATATTACACACCTCTAGAAGCTCTTTGAAGTGTTTTTAATGGTACCACAGCCCCCTAATTTGTATTTGTATCTTAATTTTTTATATCGTTTGAATCATAAATAAAGTTATTTTGTTCATAAAATTTTGGGGGTAATTTTAGCGCCCCCCTCCCCCTCCCTGGTGACAGCCTTGTTTATTTGTTCATACTGGATTTTCAAAACTACAAGGCTTTTTCAGTGCAACTTGAATTATTATTTATTTCAGTTTACCTACATCTGAGCTAAATATCCAATTGAGCTTAAATATATTTATTTAAATTTGCAGATATGGTTCAAATTGTGTATTTTAGATTAAACAATTTAACTGACTTTACTACAGTGGTTTCCAACATTCTGTAGTTCATAACCACAACTTTTCTCTCTGCGGCCATCGATACACTTAATAAGTTAAAAGCGTTCAAATCCTAGCTTTTTAGTTTTTTCACTGTGTATTACTGCCAGCCCTGAATATCTACAATTAGCTACACCAGTGGGATAGGTGAAATTTAGAGGAAATGTACACTTATTTGCATTGGAGGTATATAGGATAAACTACCTTTGGCCAGAATTAAAATCCTTACTTCACCTTCACCAACAAACCAAACCAAAAGAGCGTAACATTAAACCCGCATGCCCACTAATGTTTGTTTTAATTATTATAAATTGCCTATATATAATAATGATTAAATGTGACTAATATGTAGTAAGATAGAATCAACAAGCCTGGGGCTAGGGGATGATTTTATATTATACTAGCATCATTACAAGGCTGCCACAGCAAACAAGTCAGCAAGAAGCTATCAGAATAGAATAGCCAAAAGGAACCTCGGCAGCAACTAGGTCGTTTTTAGCACTTTAACAACTTACGTTTCTATTAGAATTTCGCATCTTCTTATAATCATTAAAATCCTTGAAAAAATAAATATAAAGTTAAAACCTCTATATTGTGACCCCATGCAAAACACGCTGTGTTCCCCAAAGTTTGAAATCACTGCTTTATTATAACATAGTTGGAAGCAATGTTTAACTAGTAAGCTCCAGAGATGTAGAACTCGCTCGTAACTTTATCAAAAAATTAGCAATGTGGCCATGTTTCTTTAAAAACATTTTCAACTGTAAAATAAAGCAATAAAAAATGGAATTTATCGATATTTCTACAGTATTTTGATACCTGTCTACCAATGTCCTGCTTCATAACCTCATGTAAGTTGCCCTAAAATATTAATACTGGTACGTGAATAAAATATTAAAAACATATTGTAATTTAGCCCGTGAGGGTGAAGGGACTTCCCCTGACATTTTATTAGATAACTTATGGCATATTCGAAATCAGCACGCTAAACAACATGGTTATACGAAATTTCATGCAAATCGAACACCAATCAACTAATTTAAAAATGTATCCCAAATTTAAAAATGTTAAAGAGTGAAAAAAACTTAATTCTTTTTTTAATGTAGTCTACTTAATCAAATGAAAAATTATAAGAGTTTAAGAGTTGTAACAATGTAACACAGCCCTATTACTCCTCTTCCTTCATTGTTGCTTTGAGCCTATTTACATTTCTTTCATGAAAGCCGATTTTAATAAACAACGAATAAAATACATCAGTTCAAATTAGTCTGGATACTTACTAGAAAAATAGTGTGTATTTCAGAAGTCAAACATTGACACTAACCTAAATGTCCTCATTTCATCAGTCAGAGCTTTCGATAAGAAAACAATGAAATGTCGCGTAAAATTCACTGCATTTATGCCTTCAAACTTTAATAAAGTTAAGGCATTGACTGTACAACATTGTGGTAATTTGAATCATAAAACTGTGACAATCTAGCAGCCACGAAAGTCACAACTAAAAACACCAAACCATAAATAAAACATTAACTGAAAATGCTGCCAGTTCAAGTATTACTGTCTGAGTGAAATTTAGCTACTGGGAAGCTCATGTTCCCTTACGATCAGTTTCCATACAGCATTTGGCATACACTGACTGTCCGTTGTCTCTGCCTACTGACAACGGCGCTACTAGACTACTTGATTAACTAACATTTATACAAACTACTAAATAAGGAATCTCCTTTAAATGTTTGACGATTTTGAAGTTGGGATTTTTCGTAAAGTAGGGATCAACAGTTGGGAAATTTTAAATTTGTCTTTACAAGTCTGTGGTCAAGGACTTTCATAATAGAAAGTAATGGGGTACAGAATAAGCCTAGAATTCTCCAACTCCAGATCTCAAATATCACAAAATTCCCAACTTTCAAGCTTTTAACCAACATTGGGGGAGGGAGGGTGGGGGGGGGGCATGACACCACCAACATCCCAAACGTAACACCCCTGCACCGAAGTAGGTTCCACAGATATCAATTTGAAAAAATCATTAGATATATTTTTAGTGTCATCAGTCAGTTAGGCTTGAATAAAAATTATGATTTGACCTCGAGGTATGATCATAAAACATTCAGTATAAAATATTAATGAAATCCATAAAACCATTCTGGCTGTAGCCCTATGTCTATATAGACATATTAGTATTGCAAAACCCACTTTATTGAGTTTTGGGGTACAAAAAACGTCAATATGCATCATATTCACAAAGGCGAAATATATTTCACGATTACATTACATCCTCTATATGATAAAGTAAAGATATTTATTTATATTGGAACTATCAGTTACAGTGAGTGCGAATTAAGGTTTAGCGAAAACATCTAATGCATGTAATTAGTTTAAAATATCAATTGTAATGAGTTATGCAAAAGGTTTATATAAAATACGCTCGATCACTAAATAAAAAACTTTAATTACGAGAAAAGTATAAATCAGATGAGATTATGCATAGAAGTTTAGCCAAAATGCATGTAATATATTATTTTACAAATAAACTTGGTTATTACCGAGGCATCTAAAAAAATATGTTTTAATATAATTTAAAAACATTTAAAATATAATGTTAGTGCTAAAAATTAAAATTAAATTTATTAGAAACGCTTAACGATAGCAAACTCTGCTAAAAAAGTTTTATAGGTGCCATTTACCATTGCCTGGAAATAATTAATTAGGAAAAGTCAAAAAGTAACTTTCAGCTTGGGCCTATAAGAAGCCGATAAAAAAAGTGATTCAGCATAGATCCTTCATTGGTGTGCTCGTCGATTAAATATAAAGCTGTACAAGCTGGTTTGTCACTGATGGAGATGCCGGGGTTCAAATCCTGGCCAGGTGTAATGAAAGTGAATCTTCCTTAAATTGTTTCCCTCTTTCTCTCCACTTAAATGCGGGTACCGTTCCTCAATATTTTACCACGATCTTCCATTTTCTATTAGTGTAGTTAAATGTGGATAGTCCGGATATGTGGTAAGACACGGAGGAAATAAATACACACGTGGATCAAATCTTACAATAATAGTTGACAATGAAGTATTTTTTAATTTCTCTCAATACCTCGGGGAGAAAGTATTGTGATCGTCAAAAAATATAGAAATCGATGTTTTGATAAATGTTTACGTTTCATGACCCCCTGAAACAAAAAAAGTTTGTTTCGCAAATCCATTTGTCTGTCTGTATCTCAGCCTAGAACCGAAACTATTGGTCTACAGCTTGGTATCTGGGGTTTACGTAAGGTCCCCCAAGGGGTTTTAGGAATTAGGTATCCAACCCTAAAATTAAGGGTAGTTTAGTGAAGGCATTTTTTTTCCCCTCAAAATTCGCTCTTACGATTTTAATTACATTTTAGATCTCGATATTAGATGGCAATTCTCATTTTCTCATAAAATTGACTCTGAGCGTACTTTACACAAGACAAATTTTCCAGTTTACATAATTTCTCCACACCTATTTGAGATAGGAAATAACTTATAATTGTATTGTTGTAGTACTATTAAAGCTACAAATCTTTTATTTGAAATATATGCTTATAAAACCAATATTTTCTGAGATATAAATCAATATATCTACTTTTTAATTCAGGTTTTTGAAAATGAATTTGATTCTTATGCTCTTTGGAGGACAAATATATTTCTCTTTTCTTAAGTTTTCTATAACAATGTTTCTAGTTCTTAATTCCATAGAGTAAGTAATTAACAGTGTATATTATTTCATTTATAATCTATGGTGTAATATTTCTACAACAATGCGAGTACACTTCATCTAAATATAACATCCTAACCCCAAAAACCATTAGTGTGTTATATACTTAAGCGTATATCCCGAAAGGGTAGTAAGACGTGGTACATAAAAAAACCCATCACCAACATAATGAACAGTTCACCAAAAGTGGTGGAGTCAGCTTAGTAGAAATACCACCATTTCTCTTTATCCTTTCATTATCCCTCTCTTATTTTCGTCCATTCTTCTAGTCTCACTTGCACACTCGATCTGCTCTTCTAGTCCCTTTCTTGGTCTCTCTTGCGGTCATTTACCTCCCAACTTCAACTCCATAATTCTACTTGGGATTATTTCCCTTTTCCATTCTCATTTCGTGTCCATACCATCTCACTATCACTATCACTATCACTATCTTATAATATATCATATACTCACTGTACCCCAAACTTTTGCCACAATATCTTCATATCTAATCCTATTGGCCCAGGTGACAGCTCACTGCGAAAAATTCCATTCCCATGTCCTCAATCTTCCTTGTTATTTCTTGAATCCAATGCTCAGGTTACAGCTGTATACGTGACTGCGGGTACAAAATATTCCATATAAATAACTTTCTTACACTTTCAGGGGTACTAATAGCTCGATCGATTAAAGTTGATATATTGTATTTTTCAGGCCAACATGACGGGTGTGATAGTCCATAAACTTCTAAATGAAGTTGAGGACGAAAGAATCAAAGCAGAAGTATGTATGCACAAATATTTTTTAGTGCTTATTTTATTTTATAAATATATTAGGTCCTTTTAACTAGATTTTATTAATCACTGATTTTAATAAGAATATAACTTTATGATTTTGACTGCGCATATGAATTTAATACCCTATTCTTTTTATTTATTTCTCAAAAAATACTCAGCCCAACCCTCACAATTTTGAAAACCCTAAAAATCCCGAAACTTTCCAATCACCCTTAATATTTCAGCAATATTATTTACGATATTTGGAACTTAATAATAATCTTGTCATCATAGATAGGCAAGGGGGAGCTTAAATATCCCTACAGTTAAAGGACATGACTAGGAATATATATATATATATATATACTGATGTAGACATTTTGGCTTATATCTTTTATAAGCTCACCCCTCGTCTCAATGTTACGACCAGTGCATTAATTTTATTTTATTTCATCTAATTTTTATTGGTGGTTTTAGTACAAATGACAATTTTGTATCAAAATGTATTTGAATTTTAAATCTAATTATTGTTTTAAGTGTACATTTTAAATTTTATTTATTAATACACATTTAACACACATACATACGTTTGTATATATACGTATGTGTGTGTTAAATGTGTGTATGCACTCTCTCTCTCTCTCTATATATATATATATATATATATATATGGTACACCATTTTGTATATTATCTATATGTATTTATATATTTTACATAAAAATATATATAATTTGAACATATTATACATACGTACATAAATAAACAGACATACTGAGAAACAATAAAAACGCTGATCTATGTTAAAATATCATAGTATACAATTCTTTGTTACACAAATGTTCAAATACATTTTTAGTGTAGTGTTTAATGTAATGTTTGCTTATATTTCAGCTGGAACTATTTTCGCTCCAACTGCTACATCGAAAAGTTCAATTCAACGCTTGTGGTTTCTTCCCTTTGGACTATACCCTTATTTATTCAGTAAGTCTCTCAGATCAAAATATACTTCTTTAACATTTTAAGAAACATTCTAGGTTTAAATAGTATGGAGCGTTATGCTATTGGATAATGCATTATTAGAAGTAGGTTTGGAATAGTTGAATCGACAAAT
Source organism: Timema californicum (assembly GCA_902141385.1). Lineage (NCBI taxonomy): Eukaryota > Metazoa > Arthropoda > Insecta > Phasmatodea > Timematidae > Timema > Timema californicum. The sequence continues at coordinate 24,397 of CABFOW010005506.1, read as the reverse complement.
TAACTGGGTAAATTTTTAGGGGAAAACAAAAAATTATATATATATATATATAATTTTTAGGGGAAAACAAAAAATTATATATATATAATTTTTAGGGGGAAACAAAAAATTATATATATTATCACTGCGTCGTACTACCTGTTCGGATTATATTCCTGTGTACTATTAACACTAATGAGCTAGGAATGTTTAATTTAGAGGAAATACACTCGCATTAGCATGGAGGAAGTGTGAAAAATCGTTTAGAAAAATTATATTTTCTCCTTAAAGTTGCCTCATTTCTTATTAGATCAAAGCGTATAACCCGAAAGGGTAGTAAGACGCGGTGCTAATATTATTATTATTATTATTATTATTAGATCAACGCCCAACCCAAACTCTTGGACCTAGAAAGCTGAAATTTTGCACAGAGGTTCCCTNTTAACATGATCATACAATTTTTGTTTCATACGTAATTGTATTATGTGCTACACGATGATAGATTATTATTATTTTAATTGTAGTTTGAATTGTATTTAATGTAAGTATTCAAAATATATGTTTATATTTACAATGACTTATAGTAAAATATATTACATATCTAAAAACTACAGTTATTAAATAAATATTACTATACAAATTAAAATAAGGTTTCCAAACCAATAATAACAAGAATATATTTCTTTCAATGTATTTTTACCTTTCCTTGTAACAACCTAAAATTTAACTAAATTAAAAATTATAGCTAAATTATCACATTAATACGGTGATAAACCATAAATAATCACTTTTAAAATTTCAATTCTTCTTCTTGGTCATAGGTCGAGAAGTTGTTGAAATATTTGAGGAGTTATTTGGGGTGTTATAATCCTTAGTCCTGCCATATGAAAGCTGGAATTCTATTAAAATGACCAGGTAAGTTGTAACTGCACCTACGATCTGGAAAAAAAAACCTCCCTAAAGTTACATATGAATATACATTTATTTCAAAACATATCTTTAAAATAACACATAAATTAGTCAACACATTTCGACTTAGGGCCGGTCTTATGACTGACTACCCCATAAATATTGCTATCGGAAAGTTAAAGTTAGCTACCAGATAATTTACGCGTATTATGAACTGAATGTATCATCTCCCGGATAGTTAATTATCTCTAAGATAAATATATGTGTATGCATAAAACGTAAGGTTGGTACAGTTTTTACTGGTTCGAGCATGCGTTCAACCTGTCTAGTAGATACAACACTCTACACTTTCATTTTAGAAAACATTCTAAATTCTAAAATTAAGTAAGGAGTTATAAAGATATGGTTAAGACTTAGAAACCCACTTAAGATTATAATAAAAGGTGAAAGGCTGGATAAACATAAGAATTACTAGAAAAAAAAATTAAAAAAAATTGTAAAAATTAATCTTAGGTTAATAATGATTATATTTAAATAATAAAAAACACGTTAACAAAAGATACAAGCAGCATGAGATAAGTGAGATAAAAAATGAATAAATTAATATATTAAAATAAATCAATGCATATAACAATAGATACTAAGTCAATTGGTGACCATCAGTCAAAATAAACATATACACAACATATTAAAATAATTAATATCAGCATCGAAAACTTATACGAGTGCCCACAGTTACAATCCATATAATGGAGATTGTTATTAAATGGAATCAAACTTTGAGAGAATAGTGTCTTTTAAGTTGCACACATATTATGATAAAAGTTTTAGAGCGAAAAGCAATGATAAATGAGAATCCAAGTCTTAATGTTGTTCAGTCCCATACTCCTTGGGTTAGGTAATCAGTGTTTAAAAAACCCGATTAAATTCTGGCCGACATGTTTCGGTATATAATACCATATTCATGGCCCTGCAAAATGAAATTAAATTAATTAAAGGACTATTAGAAAAACTGATGAGTGAAAACCAAATAACAAACGTGAAAAGGGGGAACATAAAGGTAAACAAACAAACTTACCAAAGTCGTCGAGCGGGACACAAGTTAATGTTACGACATAGATGTTATCTTGACCTCAATATCTCTAAAAATTCTAATAACCAACTAGTCTACAAAATATACAGGAAACCTACCCACACTGATGCCATCATCCCAAAAGATTCTAATCATCCCATCTCTCACAAACTCACTGCCTTTAATAGTCTTGTTCGCCGATTATTAAATATCCCACTCAATAAATCCAACTATAGAAATGAGCTTAACACCATCAAATAACGGATACTCTCATTCTATCATCTACAAAATCATAAACAAGCAAAAAAAAGAAATCAAATCACAGAATTTCTCAACCACCCTCACCAATACTAACCACAAACATTCTCGGTAAAAGGGTAAATGGGTAAAATTCTATTACATCGGTCCCGAAACCCACCGCATTACTAACATTATCAAAAAGCAAAATCCCAACATCGCTTTTTCCACCAACAATACATTAAAGAAAAATCTCTGTAATAGTAATTTAAATAAAAATGGAATTTATAAACTTACGTGTGAATGCGATAGCATTTACATTGGCAAGATCGGAAATTACAAAGTACGTTGTAAATAACATATTTCAGATTTTATACACAATAGGACCAAATCCAAATTGGCTGACCATCTTAAAAATACCAACCATCAACCTAAACCAATAGAACAATGTATGGTACCCCTCCACATCTCTCACAAAGGCACTAAATTAAACACCGCCGAAAATTTCTTCATACAAGCAGCTATATTTCAAAATAAATCTGTCATCAATGAACAATGGCAACAATCAAATCAAATTCTAGTAGATTCTTAAAATCATCTACCTAAAAATATTAAAATCCTTTAATCCCTGTTTTTCCTGCTCTACCATTTCCAGCGTAGTTAACGACCCGATCGAGCCGGTGTTGAGATTTGTTTACCTTTCCCTCTTCCTTTTTTTCCTTCTATTTATCTCTCCACCCTTGTTTATTTATATTTTATTTTTATTTTCACCTTCATCGTTATAAGCCTTCCCGCACCAATATGTTAAACCGATGTCACGTGCACTCTCGTTGCCATAACAACATTTCGATAGCTTTTGTTTATGTTTCCCTCATTCTTGTCTGTGACCTCTCACTAATTTAGTCTCATCATCTATGTCGTAACATTAACTTGTGTCCCGCTCGACGACTCTGGTAAGTTTGTTTGTTTACCTTTATGTTCCCCCTTTTCACGTTTGTTATTTGGTTTTCACTCATCAGTTTTTCTAATAGTCTTTAATTAATTTAATTTCATTTTGCATGGCCATGAATATGGTATTATATACCGAAACATGTCGGCCAGAATTTAATCGGGTTTTTTAAACGCTGATTACCTAACCCAAGGAGTATGGGACTGAACAACATTAAGACTTGGATTCTCATTTATCATTGCTTTTCGCTCTAAAACTTTTATCATAATATGTGTGCAACTTAAAAGACACTATTCTCTCAAAGTTTGATTCCATTTAATAACAATCTCCATTATATGGATTGTAACTGTGGGCACTCGTATAAGTTTTCGATGCTGATATTAATTATTTTAATATGTTGTGTATATGTTTATTTTGACTGATGGTCACCAATTGACTTAGTATCTATTGTTATATGCATTGATTTATTTTAATATATTAATTTATTCATTTTTTATCTCACTTATCTCATGCTGCTTGTATCTTTTGTTAACGTGTTTTTTATTATTTAAATATAATCATTATTAACCTAAGATTAATTTTTACAATTTTTTTTATTGAACAACATTAAGACTTGGATTCTCATTTATCATTGCTTTTCGCTCTAAAACTTTTATCATAATATGTGTGCAACTTAAAAGACACTATTCTCTCAAAGTTTGATTCCATTTAATAACAATCTCCATTATATGGATTGTAACTGTGGGCACTCGTATAAGTTTTCGATGCTGATATTAATTATTTTAATATGTTGTGTATATGTTTATTTTGACTGATGGTCACCAATTGACTTAGTATCTATTGTTATATGCATTGATTTATTTTAATATATTAATTTATTCATTTTTTATCTCACTTATCTCATGCTGCTTGTATCTTTTGTTAACGTGTTTTTTATTATTTAAATATAATCATTATTAACCTAAGATTAATTTTTACAATTTTTTTTAATTTTTTTTTCTAGTAATTCTTATGTTTATCCAGCCTTTCACCTTTTATTATAATCTTAAGTGGGTTTCTAAGTCTTAACCATATCTTTATAACTCCTTACTTAATTTTAGAATTTAGAATGTTTTCTAAAATGAAAGTGTAGAGTGTTGTATCTACTAGACAGGTTGAACGCATGCTCGAACCAGTAAAAACTGTACCAACCTTACGTTTTATGCATACACATATATTTATCTTAGAGATAATTAACTATCCGGGAGATGATACATTCAGTTCATAATACGCGTAAATTATCTGGTAGCTAACTTTAACTTTCCGATAGCAATATTTATGGGGTAGTCAGTCATAAGACCGGCCCTAAGTCGAAATGTGTTGACTAATTTATGTGTTATTTTAAAGATATGTTTTGAAATAAATGTATATTCATATGTAACTTTAGGGAGGTTTTTTTTTCCAGATCGTAGGTGCAGTTACAACTTACCTGGTCATTTTAATAGAATTCCAGCTTTCATATGGCAGGACTAAGGATTATAACACCCCAAATAACTCCTCAAATATTTCAACAACTTCTCGACCTATGACCAAGAAGAAGAATTGAAATTTTAAAAGTGATTATTTATGGTTTATCACCGTATTAATGTGATAATTTAGCTATAATTTTTAATTTAGTTAAATTTTAGGTTGTTACAAGGAAAGGTAAAAATACATTGAAAGAAATATATTCTTGTTATTATTGGTTTGGAAACCTTATTTTAATTTGTATAGTAATATTTATTTAATAACTGTAGTTTTTAGATATGTAATATATTTTACTATAAGTCATTGTAAATATAAACATATATTTTGAATACTTACATTAAATACAATTCAAACTACAATTAAAATAATAATAATCTATCATCGTGTAGCACATAATACAATTACGTATGAAACAAAAATTGTATGATCATGTTAAAATTGTATTTTCAGAAAGGAATTGTGAGATGGAAAGGAGATGTGATATTTAAATAAAAAAACAAAAAAAATATTATCCAGAACGGTTCGATTAATATAATAAACACCAACCAATATTATGTAGAATGATATTTACCCGTAATGTTAATGCAATTCCGACCTGGTTGGACCTGGTTGAGGAAAGATTTTTTGTTTAAATTTTACCAAATGTAATTATTGAATTAAAACAAATCAAAGAAAATATTCATTTAAATTTGAAAATACCTCAGGAATATTTTCCTTGTATTGCAATAAAGTTTTTACTACGTGTAAAATAATCAATAATAAATAATAAACGAATATAAATTATGGTGAAAATCCCAATGACGTAAGTGAACAACTAGTCAAATATATAAATATGATTTGTTTTAACAGCCTATAGTACAATGTTACACAAGATTTTTACTGTTTAAGTACCTGTTTGGGGCCATGGATTAACAACATACCCCTTACAGCTTTCGAACTTATTATTATAAAATATTGATTTTATTATCAATAAAACTCAGTGATTTGTCGAGTATACCTTGAAATAATTTCCGTTCCACCGGCAGTACGTGTACCACAGTTTTGGAAACACCACATTGTGTATGAATTATTAGAATATAATAATGTCTTTTGATATTTAGTTTATAAACAAGGCATGAGTGTTTTAAAAAAACATTTGAATGCACGCGTCTATGGGGAAATAGCCCGCGCCATTGAGCGCGCGTGGTCGAAGCGGTATGAGTTTATCTTTTTTTTTACCCCATATTTTACTTCCCGTTCGGATTGTACGCATATGTACTAATCACACTTTTGTGTTAAGGACGAGGTAGAGTGAATTTAGAGGAAGTGTACTCACATTTGAGTGGGAAGAGAGAAAGAGAAAGGAAAACCATTTAGGAAAAACTTCCCTCAGTACACACAACAGGATTTAAAACCCGATTTCCCCGCCATCGGCTGTCCAGTATATTGCAAAAGTGACGTATTAGAACAGGTTGGTCCAACGTTTTTCATACCAAGAGTCAAATATTATTATTGGTTTACACATTGGGTCGTATTTAATAACCTCATCAACTTTATCTAGGCCTACAAACAACACTTAATAAATAATTATTACCATACTTACGATTAAATTGTGTTTTTGATTGGTAGAATATTTCAAATTTTACTGCCAAGTAAAAAGTTTATTAATCTTCCAAAAATGTACTATGAAATATCTACGCACACACACTTTCACAAAACAACTTAGAGTTATAAATATATATTTATTCATATTTTTATTAATCAAATAAATGCATAGTAAAATACAATCAGGCATTTTTAAATTAATATTTATATTTGAATCATTAGCTATTTCACATCTGTCACCGAGGGCTTACCTTTAATTTTTCTCCTGGATATTGTGAGAACCATATTTTCAGTGAGTGTGGGCCGCATTTGACATGCCTTAGACTGCCTTAGACAATGCAACCTCTGAAGTGGTTATGTTTTTTTTTACTCAACTCCTTAACGCAAATGCCGGTAGGCTACACTTCCTCTCGATATGACCTACACAATCCTTTTACTATCAGTGTAGATATGCGCGATAGCCCGGTGTAGTAGTTGGGTGCGCAAACATGAGAAAGAATAATTGTGAGCTAAATTTAATAATCACATGTAGACATAATTTTATGGGATTTGACCACTAATTCTCTTCGAGTATATTCCATCGCCACTGGCAGTTGGTTCGAGCTATTCCACTTCATTTGCTACCGAGGAGGGGTAGACGCATTGATTACGTTTTGAAATTGACATAATCGGGGTCCTTGGTTTAAGGCATCACATTACTATCTCGACTGAACTCAGAAGGCTTGCATCTAGAAACAGGATGGCTGTGCCTCCCATAGATACTGAAACAGTACAAGATAATAGTTGAAACACTCGTTTGCGTAAAACTATTACAAATATATTATTATTATTATTATTATTATTATTATTATTATTAGCACCGCATCTTACTACCCGTTCGGGTTATACGCACTTACACTAATGTGTAATGGTAGTGTGGTTGTGAGATGAGACCTACAGTTTAACGTGGAATCCGAACCACGGTAGAGGCCTGGCATTCCCCACATTCACAAGATGTCTTGTCAGAGGTGAAGGAAGGGTTTGGTAATCAGATAAATATCTGTGCCGGGACCGAGGATTGAACTCCGCCCGCCAGCACAGATGTCCGACACCTTACTTCTAGACCACCAGGTCACCTAATATATATATATATATATATATATATATATATATATATATTAGCTTTGGCTACGGTTGCAACTAGATATTTCACGATACATACATGTTTTTTCTCTATTCCGATTCTTAAGTTCAACCTCAATTTTTCGATTCTTGAACGTTTCCTATTTCAATATGTTTTCAAGCATACATCCTAATACAAATAATATTTATTCAATTAGTAGTATGGCAAAGAAAAACAACGTTAAAAATTTAAATAGTAATAGAAACAATTCACCTTTAACTTTTAATTTTAACTAATGAAAATGTCCTTTTTACCAAAGTATTAAATCATATTATTTATTAATAAGATAATTAGGAATTATAACAGTACATATGTATTTTGACTTACAAACAAACCGGCTCTATGATGTAGTGCTCAGTACACCTGGTTACAAACCCATGGATCCCGGTTTCGGTTACAGACTGGTGCCTTTGAAGGGGAATTACCCCAACGGTCACCAGGGTTTGAATATTTAGGCTTTCTACTGGTTACACATTCTCATACTCACTATCACCATCACCTCATCTCATCGGGACATGGAAAGAGCTTCCACGGAAAGGATGTATGATTAGTATATTCGGGCGTCCCCTGGGTAGCGGCACATTAGTACTGGTTAGTCCTTCTCTCAAACTGAGCTACGAGTGATGTCACCCAGACACGCGATATTGGACCTACAAACAATGAATCGATGAATCAAATATTTATAAAGAATTAAAAAAAGGTATTCTAGACAAATTGTAGAAAACACAAGTCTTTTAAATTTACTAAATGGTGTCATTAACTGGACCAAAATATATAGCAACTAAACTAAGATGAGAGATAGTAGATTACTGCTCATTCTGAATTTTGCAGTTTTCTTAGTTTCCAATGTTTTCATTGAGAGTTGGGAATAAAAGTATTGAGAATCATGATATTAAGATCAATTCTAGATTCTTTCAATCCCAGTAAGAATCAGAGGTATTGAGGTATTAGTAGAGCTGCTGACCAGACCGATTGTGCATTTTATGATAAAAGTATGGAATTTCTACCATAGTTATTATACACCGTAGGGATTATATACCGTAGGGATTATATTTAGATGAGGAGGGAAGTCAGATTTGAGCTCTGAGGACGGTGAGAAATCAAACACAATATGGCCGCCACTCCACCGTAATTAATGTTTAAATATGCTTAACTTAGGAATCATATAAGTGCCCATTCATTTGGTGACACTTTAGAGGTATTTAGATAGTGTTTATTTTTGAAAATCTAGACTTTAGCTAATCATCGTGAATTTAAGAATCTTTAGATAAAAAAATATGTATTTTTGTATTTTGTATAAGCAAAATGCTGTATGATAAATGGTGGTTATGTTTGTTTTGTTAATCAGAATCCCCTTTCCTGTGTTGATGATAAGGTTCTGATTTACTCGCTTACATGTCAAAGCAATACATCCTGATGAACCCTACCCAACCCTCTACATCGAAGTGATCCAAACCTTCCCACAAGAACTAATGGCGAAAATTGTGTCCTTTGCCAAGTAGTAACCGAGGAATCATTAGTGTGTCCACTCAGATAAACTAAACAGCTCATTGGTAGTAGCTATGAATCCTTTGTGGAATACCTTCTCCAGTTCCAGACCCTTAAGCCTAAGCTAATAGGCCCAAACCTGGAATGATTGGATGACGGGGATGGCACAGAGTTCACTATTAAGGCACACACGGCTGAGTGGCACAATAAATACTGGCTGAAGTTTAACCAAAAGGCGTTTGAGGAGCAAAGTCATAGGGAATTAACTTAAAGTCAACCATGTCAACCAAGAACCTCTAATGTGCATAAATAATCTGCTCACAGTCCTCCAGAGTCCACAGAGTCTAATTGCTTTTTATGCAATGGTCCTGCTGGCTCTTCAGACTTACATGAAGCATCAACATACAAAATAGACTCAAATGTGCGTAGGTTGTGCGTCAAATGTGTGTTGAACTGGAGGACGCGGTTTTTTTTTCCAAGCTTGCTCCAAGATATATGATCACCTTTTAGTAGAAGTACCATCCATACTGTCTGAGTGCATTGCACAATAGAACCAGGCCGGATGCAACCAAAACCAAAGGCAATGACGGAGATGATTCTTGCCTTAATGATATAGCCTTTGCTGAGCTAGTGGCATTCTTGGAAGACATGAATAGTGATAAAGACACACCTCCTGTATTCAAACTTGTAAATATCACTCAGATGTACAAGGTAAGACTGGAGCAGCTACCTGCCTATCGAGAAAGGTATTCACACAACCAGACTGCTCTCTGTGATTCCTCATCTAAGGGCACATATGCAGAGAAGAAACACATTCCTGACTTTTGAAAAGTTAATTCGACCAGCACTTAAGATAGCCGGTTCTCATGACAGTGATGTAATGGATTTTAACAGAAGGCAAGGAACTTTATGCAACATATGGAAGGGGAGTCCTTTAATTCCCTGCTGAGTCATACTTAGCCTGCCTAGCCCCATATTCGTAAGAGGGGGCAGATACTTATATTTTTATGCATTTGGCAGACGCTGTGAAAGGGGTGACCATACGTACCGTTGACAATTATGTATTAATACTGTATGTGTATTAATTCATAAAATTAGCTCCAAATGAGCTGTATTTTGCTTTTGGTGTCGGTTAAAGCTCTCGGTATATTGCTATTCATGAAATGGTTGCCACAATGACCCCGACTCAATATCGTGATTTGCCTGTCTTTCACGCTCTAACTGGGTGTAATACTGTTTACACATTCACTGGTAGAGGAAATAAGACTGCCTGAGATACTTTGAAGTGTTTCCCAGAGATTACTGATGCTTTCCATGAACTACTATCGATGCCCAGTAAGAACAATCAGGAGTAAATTTTGTTGCTGAAGAGATTTGTATGAGTGAACCAATGAGATCATGGAGGTTAATGATACCATGAAGCAGCTCTTCACACAGAAGTAAAGAGACATAGAAAATATTCCTCCAACCCAGGCAGCACTCAAGCAGCACATCAAGTGCGCTTCCTACCAGGCCAACTGTTGGAACTAGGCATTGGTCAATGGTCATGGATTGAGATCTGCCAGAGCCCCCTGACTGTGGCAGGACAAAGGATATAACTGGGTGGCAGCCTCTTTGTACCACCTTCCCTGAAGCATCAGATTTGTGCCGTGAATTGACCCACAGTTGCTGTGAGAAAGCGTGCACTGGACGCTGTAGGTGTGCCAAAGCTGCACCCAAGTGCACTGCACTATGACTATGTTATGGAGATTGTTGATTTTCTTCAATACATATGTTATATATACATTGTAATGATACTATTTTGGACCCCTTTCATATATTTAAAAAGTCATGGATAAAGTCTATTTTTATTTAATGAACTGTGTGTAAAAATTCCTTTTAATACTTAATTCATGGAGAATCACGCTCTTTTAGAAATAATTTCAATATACTACGTTTTAAAATTATGTTTTTAGTAAAGATCAACTCCGTTGTATTAGAAAAAGCATGTGACATGCTGGCTGCCTCTACCCAATAGGAAGCCATCTTCACAACATCAGGTTGCCAGGAGTTTTTCTATTAGTTAGTTTTGACACTGGTGACAAGGGCTCCAAGAGGGGTTAGGTCATATATAAGCAGCTTGTGCGTATGAATCCACAGTTCGATTCATCACACGGCTCGTTAAAACAGTGCCAGCAACACAGAGAGTAATAATGTAATATATCAATAGCAGTAACATAAATCTATACATTGCCATTAATATATTAAGGGAAGTATTAGCACAAATATACACAGTACACAGTACTCAGAACACGAATCGTGTAATATCACACACAAAAATTCATAATTTAACAAAAACTATGTCATTTTATAAAATAACTTCAGTACCGAAGGTTTAATCATTTAAATAAACCCTGTGCATTATCAAAAGTCTTAATCATTTTATAAGAATAAAAATTACATATAAACAGAGCAGATAACATAACAGTTGATGAAGATGATAAGTAAATATGCGTATAATCCAAACTGGTAGTGAAACGTGTTGCTCAAAAACAACAACATTAATACCAATTCTAAGGGTTGGTAATAAATATATTAATTATACAAGAAATTCACACGAAATAGTGTTGAGAGAGGATGGGGAAGTAGAAGTGAATATTATAAACCAACCCCCTGGACTTTCTGTCTGAATTTGAGCGTCTTATGGATCGTCCACAACATTGACTTATAATCGGG
>CABFOW010005506.1:0-10477 GCA_902141385.1 Timema californicum | reverse complement strand
AATTAAAACGTTCCGGCGCCACTGATCAACAATAAAGTCACACTTATTTGTTGCAAGCGCAGTCGTAAGATATCTTGGGTTTGTGTTGTGTTAAAAGACGTAATTTAAACAACAAGAACCAAGAAGATAAGGAAAAAGGAAGGAATTTTAAACACTATTCCAATTTATAGAACTTTAGATGAATGAACTAATCTCATACCTTACAACTGTGCTTACAACCAGAAGTTGATTGTAAAGAGACCATTAGAAAGCTTGGTCAACGTTTCAGGTTAATCGAATTGAAAAACCAACAAAAAAACATAATATAATGGAGTAAAAGCTTCATAGATCACAATAAAAGAGCAGTTAGTTTCCTTAACTACAAAGTGAGGCCAATTTTTGACTTAATTTTGGGGGAACTTATTATAGAACTTTATTAATCTATACACGGCAGCGAAAAGTTAGTATACTATACGTATTAGTTTAATAACATTTGTTTGGTCATTATTTCAAAAATATTTAAAATATATCTTGGTTAGTGGAATGTTTTTCCAGTTTAAAAAATGAAATAGCTATCGATTCCTATTATTACATATTGACTCTGAAACGGGTAGCGTGTTTCGAGTAAACATTTTAAATATTAATAGAGCTCAAACATGCGATGTAGATTGTAATACCAGATTCACGCTAACATTGGCCTTTTACGACAGTTAAAAAGGTTAATAAAGAGTGGTTTTTGAATCAATCTGTTTCTCAAATAAGTTTTTTTTATATCTTGGCAAGTAAATTCAATTTACATCTCTCGTCAAAGTGACAGGACGAGAAGCAGATAAATACGGTGGTTTTTAATAACATTTCAACTGTCTTAAAATACCCAAGTTAACATATATGGATCATAAAGAGGTAGACTGGATGTACTGAGGTTTTTTACTTAAATAGTTTCCCACACGTTTCAAGCAAATGTGGGTACATTTAATAAACTATACCTTTATAATACCTATCCTATTAGTGATGTGTAAGGCCTTGAAATATAGGTGTTAAGCGTAATGATTTTGATGGAAGAGAGAAACGCTGTACAAGTATATATGAAAGGCGGAGCTTGGAGGGATGAATGATTGTAATTACAGCCATAATTCGCAAATGGATCGTATTATGATAAATTGAAATATGACACCTGCACACAGGACTCGAATCCGGGTCCTTTGTCTTAGCACACCAATGCTCTATTACTCAGCAATCCAGGTATCGTCCTGTTCTCAGAGTCATTCTTCACTCATATTTTAAGACAGAGTCTGTGATGAAAGTGTGTATTTCATCAGCTACTAAGAGCTATCATTGATATCACGAACACCGAAGACTCGGTGGCTTTGTGCTTCAAATAGTATATTTATACAATGTACATTCCAAATGAATCAAGAGGGAAGAAAGAAACATATTATATAATTAATTGTATAATTGTACACCCTAGTTAGATTCTAGTTTCCAGTTGACATTTTTCAATTTATTCGAATGTAACTATTATTTTTACTTTTTGTAAAGTGCTAATCATTATTCTAAGATTAAACTGCCAAGGATGAGGAGATCGGTGTTTGAATCCCGGTCGGTTGAACTGAGGGTAGTTTTTACTAAATGGTTTTTTTCACTCTCTCTCTCTCTTCATTAAAATGTGGGTAAAATTAATTTAAATTAAACCTTCCTCATCATTAACACTTCAGAGTAATTAGTACGCATGCGTACAACCCAAACGTACAGTCAGAAGTTGTAATACTTAAAAACAAAGTTGATGTAAAACATATTGGGTTTGGCAGCATAAATAGCACTTGTGTGTTGTTACGTGGATACATTGTATAGTGATGTTATCAGACCGTGGAATATTGGTGATCTTGATGATAGTGTGATTATTATGTGCATTAAATAAAATATAATAGGACATGAAACAGAGGTGGTCCTAAAAAAAACCGTGACCATGATCTCGTTCAAAATTGTGCAAGAAATAGTATCGTATTTACAGAAATTAACTTGTAGTGTTTTTTTAAAATCTAAAATCCTCAATTTTATTTATAACATAACTTTGATATATTTTTCTAACCGACAATTGTTATCAAACATTGTTTATAACGTTGCTAGGAGAACATAACAAATAATTTTGTTTACCTCTGCAAAATAAAAAAAATGGCTCGTGCCAAACGGGCAACAAATATTTTGACACGGAATCAAAATTGTTTGAGGAGAAGTGAAAGGATCGCCAAACAACGGAGAAGGGTCGCCCAGGAAAAAGCTCGATATGTTTCACGTGATGGAAACAGACGCAGACAACGAAATTTCTCTCGGCCCAAAGCTAGCTGGGTTGCGGAACGCACTCAAGGTGAATAGCCCACATTTAATTACTTATTTATTTGGAACAGTGTTTCCATGAGCTTTAATAGCTCGTTGCTGGAAGCTATACAGATAAAATTACATTTGGCACGATAGTGACAAAAAAGTCTCTAGCTATACAGAATAAAAATGCAATTTTGCGGGATTATAAACGATGAAGGTACAATTGGCAGGAATAGACAAAACTATAACACACAAGATAAAATGCAATAGGCATTATTATATTATTACATGAAAAGGTATCCGATATACAGCTAAAATATAGTATAGTGGCTTGATATACAGGCAATATATAATAATTTAGTGACACTAGAGGTAAACATTAAGACTATGGATTTTTTTTTAAAGAATGAAATTTAGAGGAAATTTTTCCAAAGTATATTTCTAGCCTATTTTTTTAAACTGTAAGAGGTTCTTGATAGAGCTCACATGCGCAGGTAAGCTATTATATTTCTTTAGAGCTGCATATTTGAAGCTATTAAAGCCATGTCTCTTCGAATGGATGTGTACCAAATTTCTAATTTTTCAGAATTCCTGGTGACATGGCTATGAATGGTTGATCTAAAATGGAAATGAATGTTAATACTTAATGTACTATTCAAACGAATTTCTTGTAGTACCATGGCAGAATTTAGGTCAGCACATAGCTCTAAAGGTGGTATATTTGTTTGAAGGTAAATCTGTTTGAAGGGCGTAAGAAGTGATAGCTTGAATACATTTTTAATTGCTCCCTTTTGTAGTGATTATAATTCATTAAACCAGCTTTTATTAGTATTAGACCATGTAATAATTAGAAAATTTATATTACAGTGTATTAAAGACTAGTATAGTTGTTTTATGCGAGCTTGTGGAACATAATACTTCAGCCTGTGTAGGACTCCTATTGTAGGGTTACTTTTTTAATTAAATAATTTATGGCAGGATACCAAGTTAAACACTATTTATAATCAAACCCAAATATGTAACTTGTTCTACCCTATATAAGTATTTCTTTGTTATTTATTAAAATTCTGCTGGTTGTATTGATTATATTATTGACCTTAGAAAATATAATAGAATTAGTTTTCTCTTCGTTTGTCGACATTTTATTTTTACCTAGTCATCTAACTATGATATTTAGATCATGTTGCATATCATTAAGTAGTGTATCGATTTAATTTCCTATAGAGGGAATGTTTGTATCATCTGCGAACATATTTAGTTGCCCTCTAATATTACAGTTTGCTAAATCATTTATATAGATTAGGAAGAGTATAGGTCCTAATATGGAACCGTGTGGAACTCCAGTGCTTATATTAGATAGCGCACTCATATACGTCCCAATATTAACATATTGTTTCCTGTTCTCTAGATAGCTATGGAACCAATCAAGTACCTTTCTTCTAATATCAGAGCTCTCTAGTGTTTTAATAGGATATTATGGTCTACCATATCAAACACTTTCCTAAGATCGATAAATATGCATGTTGCAGTTTTGTTATTATTTACCCAAGCATTATGGACTTGAGAGATAAGGTCAAGCCCTGAAATATCAATGCTAGACCCATCTCTAAATCTAAACTGACCCTTGTAATTAAAAAAAAAATATTCAAGAACGATAGTAGCCGCTTTAAAAAAAAATTATATTCTCGAAGACTTTTGAAAGTGTTGGTAGGACTGATATAGGTGTGTAGTTTATTAGGTGTACTTTTATCACCTTTTTTGTAAACTGGAACCACTTTGGCTATTTTGAGATGATCTGGGAAAACCAGTAGCGGATTTAGGCTTAGGCCTAGGGCGGCAAATTTTGAGGGGCGCCAAAGTTTTTAATTGAAATAATTTATATTTTAATTACAAGCAATTTATTATTAATTCTATATTTAATTGTTATGTTAAAAAAATGTCTAATTTATACCTGAATTAGATTTATTATTATTATTGTTATTATTTTCATTATTTTATACACACACACACACACATATATATATAAACTGTTACAAAAAAAAAGGGTGCCATATCGTCTCGGGCCTAGGGCATCCTCAAACCTAAATCCGCTACTGGGGAAAACTCCATCATACATCGACATATTTTTGATCTTGACAAGTATTCTACTATTTGTTTCTGAGATTAGCTTTAATACCACGCTTGTAATTTTGTGACCAGCCGATGAATGTTTATTTTTAAAATTTTTAATTATTTTTTTAACTTCATCGAAGCTAGTAGGGCCCATATATATTGAGTTTGGAGAGTAAATTATCTTCCAGGGTTATTTCATTACGATCATTGTCAACTAAAAGTAGTACATCATTTGCTACATTTATAAAATAACTATTAAATGGTTCACATTCCTGTTGCCTATCATTGATAAACTGATTATTGACTATTAGTTTATTACAACCAGAACTACTGTTGTTTATCTTGCACGAATAAAATAACTAGTTAATTATACACCATGTTTGCTTATTATTATTACCAGCCCTCTCAAATTGGTTTTCGAAAAATTTAGTTTTTTGAGATCTTTTAAGGTAAATGAATTTATTCCTATTCTTCTCCAAGCAGAATATTATTGAAATATTTTACTAAGCTTAAGATGGATTTTGTGCCTTCTACTAATTAAGAGTAATAGCTCTTTGGTTATCCATGGTTTACTATGGTCCAGTAAATTGGTGTTAGGCAGGTGTTTATGCCTAACCGTGTTTATGCTACTATGTTGTATAGACGTCTGAAAATGGTCAATTAATTTATTAAAGATAATATTAACATCTGAGTTCTCGTCAATATACATGTTGGAAATAATATTCTGGAGCTTATTATAATCAATTTTGTACAAGGGGGAGATGCCCTTGGTTTTTAAACAATTTCGAGGTACTAGACCCAGTGATTCCGGGGTATACAAACCTCCGTCCCAACAATATTATGATCACTTAGACTGGTATTAATATTATAAATAATATAATCAAGGCTGTGGTCATTTATCACCACATTATCTATGAGCGTGGAAGTTATTTACGTTATTCTTGTCAGATTAGAGTAGCATAGTGAAAACCCATTAGAAGAGAATATATTTTTATATGAGGCAAAGAGATTATCATCTGTAAAAGTGTATATATTAAAGCCTCCAACCATAAAGCAAGTTTTATTTCGAACAAAACTCGAGTGCCCCTCTAGAGACATCAGAAATAAGTTAGCACTGATTCTTGACGGATAGTAGTGCAGATAATATATGCATTTTTGTTTGTTTCTTACTTATTTCTATTGATAGCAGGCTATGGTTATCCTCAGTGTTATGTACCATGTGCCAGTCCCATGTATTATTTACATTTATTCCTAGGCCTCCTTAAGGCTTATTTTCTCTGCATGAATAAATACTTCTGAAGTTTTTGACGTTAAAAAAATGTGTTTCATTCGATTGTACCCAATTTTCTGTTATTATCACTAAATTTACTTGATCTAAGCAATGTAACTTGATTTATAGGTCTTCTAATTTATTCTTTAAGCACCTTGCATTAAGATCAATATTAATAATAAATAATAAGTGTCATAACATCCATTTACAATGTCACAATAACCTAATACTAGAGTAGTCCAGATAATTATCATATTGTAATTCAATACATCTAGGATAACTTAGCTGCTGAAAAGAGTCCATTACCACATTATTGTGATGCATCGTCATAGGTTAAAACTGGCATGTTAATTTCTTTTATATCTTCTGGTGATATTTTTTTAAACTCTTGTATTTTCTGACTGACGTAAAAAGAACTTGCAGTCTCTGGTACATACATATTTGTAGCCCTTTTGTTTAAGATCTTTCGCGTGCTTGAATAATAATTTGTTTAAAGGGGTACAGTTATCTATAGTTCAAGTATAATGGTCTAGAAGGTACATTTATGCCAACATCAAATTATTTTTAATTTCGTCCTACCATATTATTTGCCTGCAACAGCTGATTCTATTTAAATCTACTGCAGAACTTAACAAGAAGGGGTGGGGGTAGTTCTGGCTTATTTGTAGGTAGCCTGTGGCACACATCAATGTCTGAGTCAAATATATTGACATTTAACACATTATCAATTTTTTTTACAATTTCTGGATCATTTACATTCTTCAAGTAAGGCAACCCATGAATTTCAAGATTCTTGACTCTGACATACTGTTGTAGTTCCTCATTCTCCCGCTTAGCTGATTCCATGTTTTTTTAAAAGACGTTTGTTGTCTTTTACCAGATTATTTACCTCCTCTCTAAGGGTTTTCTTCTCTTGGCACACTTTTGAAGGTTATATCTTAAAGTCACACAGTTCCTGTCTAATTGATTTAAAACCATCCTTATAGCCAATAAACGTTTTCTTCTTATCTTTCTATTCACTCACCAATACATCAAGCTTGTCTAGCTTACTAAGCGCTTCATTTAGTAGGTCTTCTGTTTTAGTCGGTGGGCTAGAAGTTAGGTTGGCACCATCTTCTTCTTTAGCGTCTGTGTAAAGAACCTGGCAAGGTTTGCAAAACCACATTACAGACTTATCAGAGTTCAGCTGATTAAACCGTTTCTTACCCATATTAACACATTACCTTTGGTAACATAAATCACAATTTCCATCGCAACCTATCGCACCATCTTTCTTTCCTAATGCCTTTTTGCACACACCACAACTCTTCACACTGCCACTACCCGCCATCTTATTTTCATATCAAGGTAAGCTAATTTATTGGAACGATACCTAGCTTTTGACTCTAACATTTAAGTGGACCACACACCTTTCTACCATTTGCGAGATGATAACTTCTAGCAGATTCCAGACGGCAATTATTGTGAGTTGCGAGTTGGAGCGCCCACGGCACAATCGCCTGTCATATTCCAGTAGTGAGCATGCCCCTTTAAGGGAAGATGTGGCGTTGCTCGTCGGGAAGAAGCTGATCTAGGTGGTGATGTGTTTATAGCTCCAATTTGTCGAACTTACCAAATAGCTTGACTAATATTATCAGTGACGTTGATGATTTTAATAAATATTTTACCAGTTTATCGTATTTCGAGAAAATGTGACTGAAAGTAATTGACTCTTTTTTTACATCCATTATTGTTTCCATACCGTGGAATGGGCCAGTTTTTTTTTATTCAGGCCATACATTTTCCACTACTGCTATGCCTGTCGTAGCTTCATATGCCTTATAATCTAACATAAGACTAGGGCAGGCACAACATCCAATCCCCGCCCGTTAATTCATCACTGTGAAAGGGTAAACCTACATTCCATCAATGATAAATATTTCGGCCATGACGGGAATCGAGCCCGGGACCCTAATTTCAGTAGACAAACAAGCCACCGACTGAGCTAAGTTGTTTGATTGAACACCACTGGCTACAACAATGAATATGATTGCTGGCTGCGCAGCTTAACGCGAGCAGGAGCGTCTCTCGCACCTGGTAGAAGCGCCTTTTATGACGTCATGCAGAGGACAGTTCCTCCTGAGGATGTGTCCGATCCAATTTGCTTTGCACCAAAGAATCACATCCAAAATTTTTCTCTTTTCAAATATATTTAAATATATATATATATATACACATATTCTATGGAATTAGGATCGTGAAAGTTCATTGCCACACTTATAAAATTACTCCACCTATCCTTATCCAATTCTTAACAGTTCGCCTCATTGCACCCTAGTTCTTTCAGATACATCCCATCTCCGTCTAGGACTTTCCATTCATTTCTTCCCCATTAGGTTTCCCAGTCAGTACACTGAGCAACGTTCAAGAATCTCCCATTCGCGTTGTTTAAATATATATAGGTAGGGCTTACTTATATATTTGCTTCACGTCTTAATACCCGTCCGGGTTATGAATATTTAATTATATTTATTTAGCAGGGATGAAGGTATGAGGAATATAGAATTGAAATTAAATGTACCAGTAATCGAATTTTCTTGAAGAGAGGGTAAAAATAAAAGACATACTCAATAAAATCAGCCGGGATTCGAACATTGTTTCTTCCGCATCATCGTCGAAACAGCCTATATAAACTTGACATTTAGCTCATGTGCTCACAGGTGCGTGTCACTTTATGTTAAAATATTTATATTACAGTAAATAATAGTATTTTCAATATTTGAATAGTTGCCATCTAATCTCAGTTGATAGTGAGTCTGGTACAGGCATCGTTTATGGGCCTGGCCAAATATTTATTATTTATTTATAGGATTGTGGTTTTCTCTTTTACCGTAATTAGTTTATGGTCATGGGATTAGGTTATTTGTCTGATCTAAGGCTAAGCTAATTTAAAATTCTTCAATGTTGAAAGCAGAAAAATAGGTTTGTGTTTTATAAAAGGCTCTTCTCTTACTATAAAAATTGGACTAGAGGTAATTTGGAAATTATGTCTTAATAAAAGCCTGTGTTCAGAATTTTTACTAAAATATTTTAGGATTCCTAATAACATTGTTGTTTTTATTACCATTACTCACCTCTAGTTATATTGAGATTTAAAAGAGTGTACACCTTATTAATACTTGTTAGCTCATAAAGCAATATTATTGCAAAATGAATAAATATATATGCTGCTATCTTATTTAAACTATTTGTTTGCATTTTCAGGAATAAATAAATCCGAAAAGGGACATGGAATAAAATGTGTGGCCAAGAAACACATTATGAAAAACAAGAACCAAATCGAGCTCTCGTTGAACAAGTTCTCATCATTTACTCTGAACAATGTGAAGGTAATAAAATCTGCCCATGTTTTTCAAAAATACATTTTTGGGACCAATAAGAAATGTTTCTTAAAATGATCTTGGTAATGAAGTCATGAAGAAGATCTTAATGATTATTTATAAATTGAGGTGTAAAATTTCAAAATAAATCGTTTAGGCTTACCGATTTAAGTTATTATAGGTGTTAAACACAGGTATATATTTTGGTTCTATGAGAAATTAATTGTATTTAAAATGAAAAATTTGATGTGATTTCTATCCACCCAGATCTGGGCATGCACTCAACCCTTTGGTTAGTGCTACCTGCACCATCTGTTATCGTATACATCCCTGTATTTGGGAAGTTCAGGAAGTGTGATGGTTCCCCGTTGCTTTACACACTGAATGTCTATGAGTGCGAAAGAGCCTTTCAATTTTGCTCGGAAAGATATTTTAACATGCCTTCCAGGGTTATTTTACATGCAACAATAGACATGGGACTAAAGGCTTTACTTCTCCTCCGAAGGAAGCTGTGCTACGGATTTTTATCGATAGCCTTTTATATATATATATATATATATATATATATATATATAATACTTAATTATAACTTGTTTTGTTACATAGTATTTTTTATCTAAGTATTAGTTCACCATAAAGGTTATTATATACTTATTTTAAGGAGTAGGGACTGGGAGGACCTATTATAGGAANATATATATATATATATAATACTTAATTATAACTTGTTTTGTTACATAGTATTTTTTATCTAAGTATTAGTTCACCATAAAGGTTATTATATACTTATTTTAAGGAGTAGGGACTGGGAGGACCTATTATAGGAAATGAGCTCGCAGATGTAGAAGAAATGGGAAACTATTGTAATAAAAACAACTCTACTCGCGCCAGTAAGAGTAATTATAAAACATTTATTCATCCCCAGTTTGTAGGATGAATAAGTGTTTTCAAAATAAATTTGATGACGTGAGTTACATAACATATACTAACCGGACCTATAGATTTTTTTTTGAAAGCTCATGATCGGTATTCATAAATAGAGAAATTGGAAAAAAAGTAAAATAAGTGCTAACATAGTTCATGGACTAGCTGGTCGATATTGAAGCCCAACATTGCAAATCATGTTCTAAGTGATAACGTTTATTTAACCTTTTTTTTCTCCAGAACATTACATTTTTTAAATATAAGAATATTTCTAAACTGAGAAACTATGCAAAACATTGGACATTATCGTGATTGCTGAAGTTAGGCTTCAGACAACTACAGCCATCCTTTGAATATATATGCTTGCAGCCCTAGGTTAAGCCAAAAGTAGTGTCTTAACGATGTATGAAAACAATAGGCAGTGAAAGTTATTCGGAGTTCATTGTAGAGGTGTGGAAATCATGAGAAGTGCCTCCAACTATTTGCATCTTCACCCCTACCAATAAATTCCCCC
>CABFOW010005505.1:16676-41772 GCA_902141385.1 Timema californicum | reverse complement strand
TGGTAGTTACCGACTCTTACTACACAATCCCTGTTAGTTCAACACCAGTATTATAACATATCACCATATAAGGATTACTACCGTGTGGTGCGGTAGTTACCGACTCTTACAGTGACCAACCGATAACATTATAGCAATTATAAAAATGTACAAAGCTGACAACAACAATTTACTTTTGTTGTGTTCTAAACCAACAGCTGTTCTGCAATTCCAATTTATTTTAATAATGAACCCGCATTCCGTTATTAGACAGTAGCACCAACAAAACAAGCCATTTACCCCTGTTATTTTTAAACAAACAAAGTTATTTCAACCGGCAAGATGGGCACACCACTGCACTACTTACAACGACACACAGATGGTTCAAATTTGCATTTCAAGTCAAGATGAACATTTTAAAATTAAGAAACTTTGTCACTTTTGTTTTTACACACATTTCTCAAAGAATTAAAATAAAATATAAGTGTCAGTAAAGAGTGGTGGGTGACTTGACAAATTATGTCGATAGGTTATGGCTGCAAGAAACTCGGGCACCATTTGCTTGGTAATGGCTCACTTTCTTTAATTTGCTCCTTGTCTTGACGACTTTGTCTCTGGAAGTGAATAATATTCTTCAGCTCCTGCAACGGCTCTTTGTACTGATTGTAAAAACTCAGCACGTCTCGAACGTCTTCCACCTGCTCCGAGGCGATCGCTCCCAGAAAGTTGGCCAAACTATCCAGAGTCTGGTCATCGTCATTCCCTTTCCAAGGACTTAGCAGCAGCAAGTTTCTAGGCTGAAGTCCGACAGAATCTTTGTCGCAATCCACAACAATAACCGTGCTCAGGTCGCGGTTAAGGCAGCGCAGATCTTTAACACAACGCCCTCCTAGTTGGCAAGCCACATCGCGCGTCAAACGGTAGGTGATGAAACCTTTGGGATCTAGCTGGTCTAGGACCGGGAACGCAACGGAGCCGTCATCTGACGTAAATACGACAACTTCAAACATCGGTGGGGCCACCTTCTGTAGGAACCTGTCAACCCCGGGCCGTTTCTTAAACCTCCAGCCCTTAAACGTCCAGTCTGGATGGATGAGGACGTCACGTAGCTCTATCACTAAGGTGTACTTGGGTTGAGTCAGCGGATACGACAGCGGGTCCGGGAGAAGTTTTTTACATTTAGGGTCATGTGACACATTTATGTAGCAACACAATCTGCTGGAAGCTCGGCGGTAGAACTGCAGGGGAAGAGAGATGTCGACAAACTTGTCTGCAATGTTGCACCCGTCGTTGTCTTTGCACGGTGAGCCGAGCCGATAGAACCAAACAAGACTGACTGTTGCGCCCAACAAGGTGACGCTGTATCTGGTAAATAATGACAGGCGTTTTGTTCGACCCGTACTAACTTTGTGCTTAGGTACTTTCAAATCCACGTAACTTCTTATGCTATTTCTCAGACTGTTGGATGAGTACAATTTTATTAAATATTTCATATCATTTAGCCCAAAAAGTATCATTTCTATAGACTATAGAAACCTTTTGATCTAATTTTAAAATAACAGACAATTTAAGCTGATTTTAAACACGTGGTTACTATGGATATAATTTAAAATGGGAGAAAAAAACAAGAATGTTAACAGTTGTAAAAATAGTGGTAGTACAGATATTTAGAAAATATGTAACCAAAATAGTGATAAATAGTTATTTAGGGGGTTCAGAAATGGGAATAAAAGCCGTCTTCATATATGCTTTCTCTACGTAGTGAGTAATATTCAAGTCAACACCATAAAATAGCCCTCCAATGTATATCCATTTAAAGAGAAAAGGTGTTACATGTAATGGTTCTATTGTAATGAAACACAGTAAAAGTTAAAATTAAAAAACAACATAGTTTTAGTTATATTGAATAACAGCTAAGGTAGCAAAACAAAAATAGTGGACAGAAGCGGCTTTGATGTGCATTTTATATTGTGATATTAAATAGAAGGGGTGTGCGAAGGCCCTTTTTTAAATGTGAAGCGAAGCTCGAAACTTGCAAAGAGAAGTCCAAGTTGAAGTCCTATATTAATAATTAATGCACATAGGATTACTGATGAGCTTGGTAAATTATTAATAAAGTTTTAATATTTACTTACATCATAAAGCTGATAAAATTATTTTGCAAACTTTACATATACATGTCTTTTCTTTGCATTTCTATGATAATTATAAGTTAAATTCTGTTTTCGTTTCCTACTTTCCGTGTCGGTCATTTTGAATACTAAAGAAAATGTGAAGAAGTTATGAAAAACTTGTGTGACAAAATGGACTAACCATTAGAAGCGGGCTGCGATGATAGCACAACTAAATCACTTTCTCTGCTTCATACCAGTGACCTTGGTGTTATTTCTTTACAGGTATTTTTATTATTTACAAAATTATGTTGGCGATAGTGAATATAATATAATATAATGTAGATGTTAAAAGTCGAAGCCGAAAGAGATTTGACCTTCAACCTTTTGAAGTTCGCACACCATTATTAAATAATAATTTAAAGTTGAAGAACTATGTGATTATCAAATTAAATTTAGAACTATTCTCTTGTGGTTTTGTTTTTAAGAGCCCCCACGTTAGATTTTTATGATTATTGTAAAGAAAAGAACATGGCGGGGGAAATAAAAAAAAACATCATGCTATGCATGAAACACAAGTATGACGCAGGCCAAAAGTAAAAGTTCAAAATGGCAGTCTGTCTCCAAGTCCAAGGACCACCATTATTAAAATATGTTTCAATTACTTTTAACACTTTCTCCTTTAAAAGTTATTTTACAAACAAACAAGATGGTTAATATGACCTTAATAAACATCTAGATCTCACAGTATCATTTTAGATAAAGATTAAATATGGCATACAAATGACCTTTTGTGTTTATTTAATTTTTCAGCAGACAGTGCATTTGTAAAAATGTCGGCTGTTTGATGAGATTTAAGTTTAGTTAGTTTTTCCGAAACAACGTTACTGATAAAATGAAACCGCACCTTTATGTGCTTACTCGGCCTATTAAGCTGTGAAATTTCAATCCACTTCATAGCACTTTGTGTGTCAACGTGCATGTGTGTGTCAAATCTTCAACAAGAGATTTTAGGTAAAGAATTATTTTACAACACTCAGCCGCAGCAATGTATTCAGCCTCAGTGACACTCAAGGCCCTTAGAGCTTGATTACAATAACACCACGTGATTGGTCCACCAGAGTACATGATCACATATCCTGATGTGCTTTCCTAGACTCCATGTCCCCAGAAAAATCTGAGTCACGATGAGATTTTACTCAATTTGTGAAGAAATTATTATTCCTTCTATTCTTGAAGGGTTTAAGTGTTTCGAAATTCTCTTGAACATCAATACATGTTGGTTTGTTGGATTTACTTTTGAAGTAAGCAGACTTTTCCTTCTTTTTCATCTCCTTCTGGAGGTTTCAGATGTATAGTTTCATCAATATCACCAAATAAGAAGACTGTTTCATCAATATCACCAAATAAGAAGACTGTTTCATCAATATCACCAAATAAGAAGGCTGTTTCATCAATATCACCAAATAAGAAGACTGTTTCATCAATATCACCAAATAAGAAGGCTGTTTTGACATCAAATTCCTTAATTTTGTAGTTCTTGTGGTTGAGAGTGCAAAGTGTCCAAGGATTCTTTCTCCCCATCTATTGTCTTCTTGTATTTCTTTCCATCTGGTTCACTCAGAGCCTCTTGATAGCTCAGCATAACATATTCGTCATTTTTTGTGATTTTCTTCTGTTTATTATTGTTTGATGTTCCATGTTGTTAACATTGGTGTTTTGTTCTTTTTTACTACTGTCCTTTTCTACGATATAATCATCAAGCTCTTGTGGTACTCTTCTGGTTCTGCTTCTTCTGTCATCAACATTTTCTTTTGTATTGTTCATGTCATTTTCTTCTTCGTGATTAATATTATCTTCCTCATCCTTTAGGCCAATGTTTTATCTTATATGTTGTGATCCTTTTCAGAATCTTCTTCATAATTTCTTCTGTTTCCGGCCTCAATTCTGTGATCATTTTCAGAATCTTCTTCATAATTTCTTCTGTTTCCAGCCTCAATTCTGTGATCATTTTCAGAATCTTCTGCCTCTTATGTATTGCAGTCAAAAAGTTGCTTAACATTTGTCTCCAAATTTTCAGAAAATATGACATCACGAGAGAGTATAATTTTACGCCCAACTGTATCCCATTTGGCACATAGCCAACCAAAATATACTTCTTAGAGCAACTATCACATATTTTAAGATACCCAAGTTTTTTTCCAGTCCATTTTGCTGCTGGTGTTGAGTTGATACTATCACTCGGGCTTCTGTTCAATAAATAATCAGAGGTTTGTTTGGATGGCTTTTCCCCGAAGATTTTTACTTACTCCGGAATCAAAGATTAACACCCTTGCTTTCTCCTTTCTCCATCAGGCTTCAGTTGAGTCTTTCATTTTCCCCATTGAGCTGCGGGCTGAAGCTAATGGTGTAGTCTAATGTAACACCTCTACGCCTACACCAAGCGTGAAAGTCATAAGATTTGTACTCACCACAATTATCACACCTTATTTTGGACACTTTAAGGTTCATTAATGCGTCAATCTCTGAAACATAATCCTTCAAGAGCTGCTCAACCTCACTCTTACATTTCAACAGATAAATCATACAAAGAATGTAAGAATGTAAGCCTTCCCGTCCCAGGTTTTAGGTTCGATCGGGCCTCACAGATCACAATAAACAATTTGTAGATTTCTTGTGCCTCGCTCTCGTTCACTTGGAAAGGGAAACATAGTCCGTCTTGCCTCCAAACAAATTTCACAAAGAGAATTTAGTTTATTGATATCAGCGGCATTAATACTACATCCATCTACTAACGACACGAGCTTTTTAATGTTTTTAAATCCTAAGAACCCTAATTTACAATGTGACTCGAATGGATCATCCTTTTCACCAATTGTTAAAGCCTGCAAGGATTCTTGCTGATTTAAGATTAATTTGGTAGAGGCCATTGCTTTGTTTATCACCTTCTAAGACTTTCACATTATCTTTGAGGATAGTAACCTTTTCTTTGGTGAAAAACACTTCATTTTCAATAATGGCATTCATCAAAATTATATTTTTCCTCAGTTCGGGTCCATACAAGACTTCATTTAACACGCAGTTTTGACTCACTACTGACCCTGCAACTGATGTTACTTTTCTTCTCGACCAGATCCGACACGAGGGAGATGTAATTTGTCATATGATATGACAAACCTAAATCCTTCATTAGGTCTATGTGCATGAACCCTGAGAGTCAAGAGAACTACCTTTTTTTTTGGTCACTATTTTAAATTCTAAAATAAGTGTTTCTCAATATTATTTTATTTTTTTACAGATTGTATATCTAGGCTAGCTTTGCTTTTTACTTTTTGTTTATCACGCGAGTAAGCTAAATGGTGGGGGCTGTTACACTTGAAACAACGTCTTACAGTGAAAGAATTACTCGCCTCCTTTTTAGGGCAAAATCGCACAATATGAGAAGAACTTTTACAATTGGAGCATTTCCTTTCCGCCAATTTAAAACCAACAACACTCCCAGACAACCATGATGCAAGGTCAGTCAGAGTTGTTCTGCGACAGGCGTTGGCTCCCAAGCAGTACTAAAATGACGATAATGATCTGCTAATGTAGAGATAATTGATGGTGGTTATTTTCTATTGTTTACATAGAATTTGTTCAGGGACCATAAAAAATGAATGATGGACCCGGGAACGATAGATCGAGGTTTTACTGCAGGTGTGAATATGCACCTGGAAAAAAGTTCAGAAATTCAGATGCGCCCTGGGTAACATAAAGGTTGGTGACCACCGCTTTAGACTATATATTCCAGCTTAAGCAGCCAATTTGAACACCCTTTGAGCACCCTTCAGTGAGATTAGCTGAGAAAAAAACCCAAGGTTGTTTAAAATGGCCGACCACCAAGTTTTGAGCCGCCGATTATGATTAGTTTAGCAGGTGCCCAAATCAAAAACATACCAAGTACAGGTGGTCATTGATAATAAAACTAAAGAAGGCACAAAATAACATTCTTAAACATAAAAATATAGTTTCTTCAAGAGTTATGCAAAGAACCAACTTTAAATAAATTTGAAAGCCATATTCAAAAAATAAAAAGGTGTAAAGATTTAAAAAACCACATTGATTGGAACAATACTATATCAGTTAAATGCTAGTGTATCTATCATATTAAGGTACTTACTTTTATCAATGACCATAAAATTGGGGTGCCTGTTCTTGTTTATTTCCCCGATACCACCGAGGAGGAAGCCAACACAAGTATCCTGAAACAATATTGTGACATAGTTCACAAGGAGGAGAACTATAGCGGCATGATTGAGCAATACCAAGTAGCAAGTAGACCTTACTTAATCACCTTCAATCATCACTAACCCTAAAATAAGCTTTAAAATGTAGATACACCTCATTTTTAAACTTAACAGTTATTAGTCATACAGCCTTTTTTTAGGGGATGTGACAGTAATTTGGGGGAAGGTTTAGTGAAAAAAATTATTGAAACCTTGTTGGATCGCAACTTTATCAAAATTAAAATTAAAGGTGATATCTTTGATATCATTATATATTTATATAATATGCAGGTGATTAATAGTATTACAATACTTTCAAATGAATACATCGTAATAATAACCGTAGGACTGTGCACCCCAACCAATTCACACATCTTCACTTTATCATTCTTTTCTTCCGAGTGTCTAATGTCACCCCAGCGCTCGATTACCTACAGAGAACATCACCCCAGCGCTCGATTACCTACACAGAACGCCACCCCAGCGCTCGATTACCTACACAGAACGTCACCCCAGCGCTCGATTACCTACACAGAACGCCACCCCAGCGCTTGATTACCTACACAGAACATCACCCCAGCGCTTGATTACCTACACAGCTCTGCCACCTGGATTTACGGCCCTTGTGTCATTTACCGGCACATTCTTGAAATTTCACCAGTCGTAAATAATGGCTGCCTTTCCTCAACAAAACACCCTTGATAATTTTACATAATTAATATAGGCCTATGGGTCATTCTCAAATTTAGGGATAGATAAGAAATCCAAAAATAAAAAAATAAAAATTTCAGGAAAATTATAATTTATTGCCCGATTACACAAAATCTATTAAAGAAGTAAGTAAATAAAATCCAAATAAATATGTATTTTTAGTAAGCATATCATATTTTTTTAACAATAATGTGAAAAAATTATACATTTTCCTCAATTTATAGGAATTAGGATTTTGTAAGTGAAGGATCAAACAAAATTCACGTGTTAGTGATGTTCAATTTTCCAAAAGCCAAAGAAAATTAAGTTTTACATTTCTTATTTTTTATATATGTTTTAAGCTCAAATGTTAATAAGAGATTATAATATTTATTTATGAGAAATAAGTGATTTTACTGTCATTAGTGAAGTGACGTGGGCGTTAGCGAGGTGATGTTTGGGAAAACACCATTTACATTGAAAATATCACTTTACTAGTGTGATCTACGTGACTATCATTAGTTTTATCACCTAACTGACGTTAGCAAGGTAATGACACCATTTTCATCAATAAGCAACGTTAGCAAAGTTGATAACACCATTTTAGTTACCAAGCAACGTTAGCAAAGTGATAACACCATTTTAGTTACCAAGCAACGTTAGCAAAGTGATGTTTTTGGCAGAGTTTCATAACCATAACATAAGTATAAAGTGGCAGACAAACTTTGAGGTTAGTTCCCGCCTAAGTACAGGCCAACAACAAACTACAGCTAATGGGGAACCGCGGAGCATTCTGGAAGGTTTTAGCGCCATATTCAAGATATAGTGTTTGTCCAGTGCGTTACTTGGGGGCAAGCAAGCATTAACTAAAATGTCGAAATTTATGAATGATTTATTGAAATAGATTTTTCATACAAAAATAACAGTATTATGGGAATATTTTACCGTGGTTATATATTTTTTACACTTTTTCTTTATTTTTGTATAGAACTTTAAACTTCGAAATTCAGATGTGGGGACAGTTAGCGAGGTGATGGAAGGAACTTTTAATAATTATTTGGTCTAATTTGTTTCTCATATTAACACATTTAAATGCAGGGTTCCTACAGTTTTTGTAAAAAAATTCCCTGACTATTTTCCCAAGTTCCCCGACCAATTTCTCGTGAATTTCTACTATAACTTTACGATACTATACATGTGAGAATATTAATGTAAATACATTTATTTCGGCCTCCCCCCCTCCCCCTAAAGCCGGCCTTGCCTCACCTCTCATGGACCAATAAGAAAGCAGACGTCTTGCCAATCAGTTCACGGAAAATGATGGAAAAATAATTAAATATGTCTAACCCTATCAAAAAGTTGTAACAAACTTGAGTCACTTTGGTATCCTGTGCAGAAATACGTACTAAATAACAGGCCACTAGGAACATACTACAAAGTTTGGTATCATTACAGTCTTATTTTACCTAAAGTGTACATATCCTGAACTGAATAGCTCACAACTGGAGGAACTGTGTCTGCGTTCATATTATTCAAGTCTCAAGTCAATTTTCTTTTTATTAAAATTATCAAAAGTCACACAATAAGATACTATGCTCTATCTAATAAAGTGAAGATTGTTTCTTCTTCAGTCCTCGCAACTCCACTTCTATTGCTTCTCGTTTCTCTTCAGTTGCCATCATTCATTTTTTTCTTTTTCCTTCTAAATCTTTAACGAGTATATCTAATGTCTTCTTTTCTGCCTTCTTCTTGTCTTCTTCATCTCCAAACATTCATGGTAGCGTTTCCGAGCACCTCTCACGTAATCCAACATCTTTTTGCTAATGTGTATGTTTGTAATCCCTCCTGCTTCTTGTATCTCGTCACGAATGTGACGCTGTGCCACCTTCAACAGTTGCATTCCCACGCGACAAGACAGGACCAATCTTTATTACTTCCCAAACATGTTTGTAGTTTGCATCTCCTATTAGAAAGCTACCATAAATAGCGTCAAGTCCTACTTCGCCACTAAACTGATCACAAGGACGAAATATTTCTTGAACCTGAGATTCTTTGAGGTTGCTAAAATGCAAGTGTTCTTTCTTGGAATTTTCAGCCAGGACATCATTTATGATGATGGCATGGTTGAGTTCCTCCAAAAGAAAAGAACATCTCTTCTGGCCCAGTTGAGGT
Organism: Timema californicum; assembly: GCA_902141385.1. Taxonomy (NCBI): domain Eukaryota; kingdom Metazoa; phylum Arthropoda; class Insecta; order Phasmatodea; family Timematidae; genus Timema; species Timema californicum. Next base: position 32,552 of record CABFOW010005505.1, on the reverse strand, counting down.
GAATGTTGAATAACACAAGGATCCAATGAAGCTTTCTGTTTTAAGGGACTTCTTTCTCGTAGTGTTGCAATCATGGTGGTAACATACTGCGCCCCTCATGTATAAATTATAGTTTTTCTCTTTCTGTTACTGTGATTGCAGTTTCTCCTAACAAACGTTTTGTTGCAAGTCCTACATCAATATTTTTGCTAAGGATCAAATTTTCTTATTTTTTGTGTCAATAGACAACTTTGGAGCCATGCACTTCATCAGATCAGGTTTCACGCAACGATTCCTAAGGTATCTTAGAAGTTTCTCTACAGCTTCAAGAAGATATGGAGTCATTGGTTTTGATGTCTGGAACCGTTGCAGGAAAGGCTGAGATTCATCCGCAATTGTCTTGCAGAAAGATAGTTTAGACTTCAGGAATGGACCACAGGCTGCTCTTTTCAGTGTCTCTACAGTATATTTTCAATTTGAAGCAAACTTGAATCGAATATATAAAATATTCTCGAAGCCGGATCAAAGTTCAAATATTTTCTTTTAGTTGTTATATGATATTGTGATTATTTATAGGCCTATAATTGTATGCACTAAATCACTTGGAAAATGTTTCATTGCTCAGTAATTGTTTGTAATATTTCATGTTACTCTGACAAATTAAGTTATTATACCAACATGCAATTTGATTTCTTCAAATTTGTCCTTTATAAATATTAATTTGTAATGTAAAAAAACAGCTCAGAATGGCTAGGATTTAACATAAAAGGAATATTTTATCTGTCAATATTTTTATTGGCGAAGCCAGAATTTGTTTCGAAGCAAAGTCAAAGTATCGAAGCTTTGCACACCCCTACCATCCAGAGTTTTTCTCAAACTTCTCAATAGCATACAAAGCTCAAACTTCACACAGTGATTAGGCTATTTAGGGTAGTTTTTGTGGAGGGAGTCATACATAGGGTCAGTCGGGGTAAATGTGAACATTTTGCCTTATTTCACCCACATAATTTTTTTTTTTGTTACTTACATATACGATATCAAGAAGAAACACCCTCCCCCCTACAGCGTGGAAACTTTGCAAACCGCAGTGGCAGATGTCGAAAATTCTAATAAGGCCCTCCGCGAATCAGCTGCCTTTTATGGAATTCCTGCCGCAACCATTTACTACAGGATGCTGTGGTAAATGGTTGTGGCAGGAATGAAAGATATCTAATATCATCATACCTTATAGCTAAAAGTAAGAAACCGTGTATAAATGGGGGAGAGCTAGTTTGACCAATCACAGTTAGTGCTCGGCAAGGACAAAAAATAATTTTAGAAATTAGCAATTACCTTTTTCAACAACTTAATGAGCAAATTAAAGAAAGTTCAAAAGTTTTCGATTCAGATTGACAAATCGCCAGACATTACTAAGATCAATTGTTGTTAATTGTGAGATATTGTTGTAACAACACTATGCATGAAGATTTACTATTTTGCCGGCCCATGACTGGGCAAACAACTGGCGAGGATATATATATACTTTAAAGTAGACGAGTTTTTTAAGGAAGGTCTAAAATGGAGTAATTGTGTTGGGTTGTGTAGGCCTACAGATGACAGGAAAAAATGTAGGCTTTCTAGCTAAAGTTAAATCTGTCACTAATGGACATAATTTACCTCTATCCGCAATGTCTCGTTCATTGAGAAGTGTCAGTGGCTATGAAAATGTATCTTATTATTATTTGTGCAGCCATTTACCCCATTCTTTTCACATGAGCTTGGATATGTTTTAGACAAACAGGTACCTCCAAATTACCCCGTGTGCTTTAAAATTATTATTATTATTATTAGCACCACGTCTTACTACCTGTTCGGGTTGTACGCACTTACGCTGATGTGTAATGGTAGGGTGATTGTGAGATGAAATGGAGGACCTACAGTTTAACGTGGAATCCGAACCACGGTGGAGGCCTGGCATTCCCCACATTCACAAGATGTCTTGTCAGAGGTGAAGGAAGGGTTTGGTAATCAGATAAATCTGTGCCAGGACCGAGGATTGAACCCCGGCCGCCAGCACAGAAGTCTGACACCTTACCCCTAGACCACCAGGTCACCAATTTCGCCCATATAAACCTACTGCTTTTCTTCAGCCTAAATTGATTCATGCTTATGTGTGTATGAGAATTGATTATGTTATAGGAAGAAGAAGTTAAAAAATGTGTTTCTAAACCATTTTAAGCTGTGTTAACGTAATGCGATCATTCACTGTCCCAATATTATATACACTATGGGCCCTAGTGACTGGAAAATTTGGAAACTGGCTCTGGAGAACCTGAACAATCCATGAACAATTTAAATTATAGGCCTACTTTGGCTGGACACTGAAGATTTATTTGTCCCAGTCTCTGCATTTATTTCTTAAAATCCCAGGCCTCCACCGTGGTTCGGATCCCACGTTAAACTGTAGGTCCTCCATTTCATATCTACAATCACCCTACCATTACACATTAGCGTAAGTGCGTATAACCCGAACGGGTAGTAAGACGCGGTGATGATAATAATAATATATGGGCGAAAAGACAATTTGAAAATCACATGTGTTGACTTTGAGACTTGATTAGCATGTTCAACTGGACCAGCTGTGTTGAAATAGATTCGAGGTGTGTATTAACTGGAATAAATGTTTTTATTACTGTAAATAGGAGATGACTATTTTTGGTGAAAATATATGTGAAAAATCCAGAAAGTTGATCAAATTCCCTGACTTTTCCCTGTCTTTCATGTCGCTGGATACCCAATTACTACAACCCAAAAAATTAAAGAATCGCTTTTTCTTTGAGTACTAATCCTTATTCGCCCAATACCTGTATCATAATTGTCTTTTTTTTAAAGATCAAACTATCATTTTTTTTTAAATTTCCTAATTGTAATATTACAGTTTTTAATACGGTTACTGAAAGTCGCAATAAATAGCATCATTTTTCTAGTTTTTGTTTTTCCTCTATCTTGAGGAACGAAATTGGAGCAAAAATTTCATTATTATTTTTTTTGTCTCAATTACCCACTTCACTTATATTTGCTTTAAAAACCAGTACAATATCAGTAACACTCCATATAAAATGACAATTTATATTTAAGATCAAAGAAATTCCTACCTCATCGCCAATTACCGATACCAGCTTTCCCTTTATTGCAGAGTGGAGTGCCATTTTAAATAAAAACTTAACACTTGCTGCTCATGTACAAAATAAATCTCTCAATCAGCTGACAGGATTCCCTCCCTCTTACTTTGACGTCTAACAAAATAAGCATAATGTAAAAAGGTCAGCCATTTAATGTCTAAAGGTCTACGTAAATTCATCATTAATCTTTTATAATACAACTAGATGAACATACCTGTGCCCGAAATTTTCGAGCTGTCATCTGCACACCATTGTGAAAAGAGAGAGAGAAAAAATTGGATATCATATTCTCTCTTAAACACATTCAAGGCAATGAAGATTTTGACATAATTCGTTAATTAGTACGAATATATGCTATGTATACGACAGTTAAGGGGAACGATAAGAAAATGGTAATTCGCTCAAATTGCTTAAATTTTGTAATAATGTTAGATGTAAATTTATACTAATCCCCAATCGACTTTTCCGATCTTATATACACCCATGCAATGGAGCAGACCAGGTAGTAGATTAAAGGGAATCGAAGGGCTAGGTCTATGTCACTTTCTCGTCCATCAGTTTCGTTGTCGTACGTATGGTTGTTGGTAGACAAAGGGAAAGAATGAGGGGGGGACGTTTCTTTCTGTTATCTTTCCTCTCCTTTTAATAATATTCATAGTTAAGTGTAGTTAGTAGTGAATACATTACAAATATAAGGAAATAAATTTAGGTTGTATTTAGAAATTTCTAAATACAACTCAAGTTTCTTTCCTTATATGTGTAATTTCCTCTCCTATTGTTACATGTTCCGATTGCACCCAAGGAGAGCATACATCATGGCTTCTACGATCAAATATTATAATACCCCAAAACTTAACTGACCGTAGTCCGAAACTATTTTGAGTATCACTGCAATTTTTTCGGAAAAATTTACAAAACCCTTATACGCCATTACGATCTTATTAACATTCTAACTGCTTTGTTTTGAGAAAAATGTTTTCTCTAAGAAAAAACTATAGTACAAATTTGATTACAAACATATTTTCATTCTGATAAAAAAAAAATCCTAGTTGACATAGATAGGCAGGTACTGCAAGTGTACAAAATAATATTTTTTTAATCCAATTTTATTTTGAGATAAGACTGACCAATAGTTTTCACAGGAGGATGTGTTTAGCTACGAGTTATTCGCACTGCTAGGTTTTCGATACACGATGGTTGTGAGAAAGTTGGTCACTAAGTGTAATTTTTTTAATGATTTCCTTTTACTAACTTTGTAATTTATTGTTCATAAATATATTTGCAAACACAACCGAGCTCAAAGAAGCTGTTGTTCAAATTGGTCTTATTTGTTAGAAATTAACTTGTCCAGACTTGTTCGCAATTTTAAATTTTTGGCAATATGCTTAAATATGGTTGTATAAAGCCATATAGACATCGCTAACATGGAATCAGACAAGGGCTTGTGCTTTAACAAACCTCTTCATGCGTTAAAGTGTCGCCATATTGAACGTCAATCTAGGACTTGTGTTACGGTCCACTCTTATTTTGAAAAAGTTGACACGAAATGGCAGAGTGGTGTTTGTAAATTCGTGAAAGAACATTTTAAATCGCTTGTTAGCTATATAACAAATTTGAATAAATACGTTTTTGGTAATAGATGCGTTGAATTTGGAACAACTGATTTTTTAATAACTACGCCTGTGTCTTAGACATTCTACAAGAGTCCACCCTCCAACGCGCGATTTATTATTAGAGTTCCGGATGCTTTACTTACTTTAAACCACTTGTGGCTCGAACGGAGAAGTACGATATTGTAAGATTATATGCGACTGGTATTGGACGCATCAAGAGTGACTACGTAACTGGAAAGAGGCATCCCTAGATTTTTATCAAGGCATCGCTTCTGATTTCCGAGCCGACTCACTCAGACATCCCTCAACGGCCAACCTGAAAGTTAGGTGAAGTATAATTATTCAGAGTGATCCGAGCGTAGCTATATCAACAGCAGAGACAGAGTAACCATCTCCAAGACAATCAAGGTAGTATATAGTTTTTTAAATTATTTTACATCTATGAAATTCTATAATATATATTTTTTTCATGGTATGGATACGTTTGAAAAAGCGTTCAAGGCCACGAAGTAGGAGACTCAAATCACTCAATATATTTAGTTGGGAATTTTTGTAGAAAACACCAAATTAAATATTGTATTTTTCAAAGAGCGGAACACTAAATTTGAAAGAAGAATTTACGTACAGGCTAATTCATACGATAGTTCCGAAGGTTTGATTGAAATTTAGTCCGGTTGAATTTAACTTATCCACTGGAGTTAAATACACAATTGATAATTTAAAAAAAATTATATTCAAACTTTGGTAATATTGTTGTATGTAATCATTATAACATATATATAAAATTAGGAAGTAAAAAGATTGCAATATTGAATTATTTTTCTCTAATTTAATGTAGTTTAACTGTGTTTATGAATTTTTGTTTATAAAGGGGGTTAAAGGTTTAATAGGACATTACAGTTTTGAATATTAATTAAAGAAACAAATTCTTGTTCTAATCCAGTGTAGTTAAATATAAAATTATGATGAAAGTGTTTTTAAAATTGAAAATGTAAATTTTAGATTTTAATATTTTCAAATAGTTGAAATAAAAAAACTATTAAATTGAGCCATGTCAATTTTATATTCTCCACCCTGATAGATCAAACAATGTAAGTTGTAAACAATATTCCGTCCTAATTCATGTATTCGTGAAGATGGTGGAGTATTACGATTCGTTTCTCTATGTGTTGTCCCATGATGGCAGTTTTTATAGCCACTACGATGATATATGTCTTAAACTAAATTCTTATTTGTTCTCCATGATTCCACCACTGAAATTTCAACTCCACTATTTTGTTCTTTTCATATATTCCTAACCTGTGCTTAAACCCCAATTTTTCTTTCCAATATCCATCTACATTTGACTGGCTCCATATCTACATCAAAAACTGAACTTTGTTGCAACCTAATGGCAGTTGGCGAACCTACCTCGTCTACCATTTCTTAAGCCCGTATCACATGACACTAGCTCGTACTAGAAATCAAGTGTGCTAGCTAGCGACTAGATATCTGTAAACTAGCTAGTATAATAGAAACAGGACTAGAGTATTCACACGCTGCTAGTTTGGTACTAGGTTCTAGTGCAAATATTTATGGAACTTCAGAGATTAATTTCGGGTGCAACAGCTGCATTAATTGCTAATAAAGATATTGAAAAATATGAGAGGGAGCCTAAGAAAAAGAATATGGACACGGGACTTGTTGGGAAAGACGAAATAATGGTCGCAGGATGCTAAATATGATACATTCGGAGGTTAGGTAGTATACATTCGGGGTGACACAAACGTTTAGTATCTCCCTAAATTTGTATTCATTTATTTACGATGTGGTCAGAAGCCCCTAAGCCCATGGGTGTCCAAGTACAGTATCCTTGGTTCACAAATGTTCTTTTTTAAGCCTACACACACTTTATATTCTAGAAAAAAATAATCCAAATTTGGCATGCTATCAAGTTTATTTAGATTAAAATTGGGTCTGGAACAGTGTTTGTCATTTTTAGATGACATGTTTTAAATAGAATTTATATATATTAAATATATTGTCATATTGTGGCAATTTGGTATTATATAAACAAGGATGTTTAGAATAATTTTCCGCCAACAACAAAATCACATCCGAAGACCATTTCGGCGCCATTTCTATTATTTACTCTACACATAGTCTGAGCGGGCATTGATTGGTCGAATTACACAAACTAGTGTCGGAACTAGTACGAAAATAGCGCATGTTCTATCCTCACAACTAGTATGGTAGTCAGTACCAAGTGGCAGAACCAGTATACTTTTTCTGATTCACACGACGCTAGATGATGACGTGCTAGCTAGTGCTAGCTAGCACACTGGATTTCAAGTACGAGCTAGTGTCGTGTGATACGGGCTTTAGGCTCGAAATTTAAATGAACTAGTGAAATAATTCCTCTCTATAAACCTTAATTGTTTTGCAACCTCTATTGTTTTATTTGTTGAGTTAAAAGACTTTTAAAAACAAAAAAAAAACAAAAGAGAGAGAAGGATGGAAAAATAAAAAGAGGCATATCCAGATAGATAGAACAATATGAGTTTACATTTGTATTTACTCTCTAATTTGCTAACAATACGTTTGAATAAAAAAAAGTTTAGTAAAAGAAATACAAAGGCAAGTCTTACATTATACTATGTGACTAAAAAGTTTTATTTTTGAATACCATTCATAATTGATTTATTTCATCACTATTAAATGTCTATGAAATTATAATTAATCTGAAATTCCATATCATGAATGTATGTTGAATTATCTTTTTATAATCTAATGGGGTTGGGTTATGTTTATGCATTTTTTTCCATAAAGATGCTATACGATAAAATTAGACAAAAGAATTTTGAATATTAATTAAAGTAAACATATTCTTGTTCAAATTCAGTCGAGTTAATTATTAAACTATGTTGAAACTGTCTCTAAAATAGAAAATGTAGATATCAGATTTTAATATTTTCAAATAGTTGAAATAAAAAGTTTTAATTCGAGACTTGTCATTTGTTATTCCCCACCCTGATAGATAAAACATTGTAAATATTTATTTATTTTAGTTTGACATTCGCAGATCCATTATACTAAACAAATACATAAATTGTGCTTAAAAGAGGACTTTCTACAAATCATGTTTTAATAACTATAGTATTTAAAAACATGTCGTATTTATTAAATAGGAGTATAATCATTATGAAATTGAGTAAATAAAAGAAGATTTAACTTACTACTCAGAATATTTATACTCAATGATTACATGAATAATGTAATTTTATTTTATAATTTATTTATATTCTGACGATACACTAATGTTCAACCTCTTTACCGCTTATTCTTTGTTCAACTAATCCCTTAAAGTGGCTTTTGTACTTGAACAAATCACCCTGACGAGCCCATATATGGTCTCGTTTAGAAGCCAGTCTGAAACTACATCTACCTGATCGTCATTTGTACATGATCTAAATCAATTTAGTAGAGAGGTACAGTAGCTCCGTGGCTTCTTTGGTGCTGACTGAGAGCTCACAGCTGACTTCTGACAGTCAACATTTAAGTATATATCGAAATATTGACCGTCAGAAGTGACAGCTTCTAAACTCATGTTTTCGCAGATAATATGGTTCGGCGTAGGGATACATAATTTGGTCTGGTAACCTTTCAAAGCTGTCAGTCAGCACCAAAGAAGCCATGGGGCTACTGTAACTTCGAATTCCAGGTCACACTGCATACACACTAAGATGAGGCTTTTACAGCACTATTTAAATACCTATAGTTAGTTGCACACTCACATATTAATGTCATACCACGTCATTCTCCTTGACGTTACAATAATACGTCACATTTTTAGTCACAACATTTAATATTTTCATTTACTAATAATTCATTCAATTAAATGATGTCATACTCTTGTAATGACAATGAAATACGTCACATACATTATTTGTATACCTATAGTTTAATTAAAAACTCCCATATTAACGCCATACAGCGTCATTCTTCTTTACGTCACTATCATACCACACACACACACTTAGTCACAACATTCAATATTTTCATTTAGTTAGAAGACGTCATACTCTTGTAATGCCACTGAAATACATCACATACATTTAAATACCTCTAGTTTAGTTACACACTCCCATGTTAACGTCATACGTCATTCTCCTTGACGTTACTAGCTTACGTCACACAACATTCAATATTTTCATTTCAGGAACAAATCATCCCACATACTACTGCCCTACTGTTAGCTTTTTCTGAACACCATACTAATCACAGCATTGTATTCTAAGATAAAAAAAACTTAATCAAATAAAACTTGATAAACCACGTTTCCGTTTAAAATCAATAATTTGTTACTATAAAATAATTATAAGCCAACTAGAACTAAGTTTGTTTTTATTTATTGTTTCATTCAGGACACAGGCTATTAACAGTTTAATCTGATTGGTAGAGATGAGGAAGGTAGCTAAGAGGAAGTGAACCCGCATTTGTGTGGAGTGAAGATGGGAAAAACCAGAGTGATATACAATTTGTGGAAAACCATTAAGTATGTGTGTGTGTATATTTAAAGGGAAAAACATCTTCAGTTCACGCAGAGGAGATTAGAACCTCAACCTCCCCACCAAAGTCGATCAAACCAACGGCAAGAAACGTCTAAAACACCGCTGCGTGTAACTAAGCTTTGAAACAAATATTTACTTTTTCTCGACACCTTGGATCAAGAATAATGTGGTTATCAAAAATCCAAAATTAAGATTTTGATAAAATACGTCGACGATTCATGACTCTCTGAAGAAAAAAAAAGTTTTCGAAAGGCCGTCTGTCTGTCTGTTTGTACAGTACCTAAACAATTTACCGATTGGACTAAACCTTTGTATCTGTGGTTTTCATAAGCTCTCCCAGATGGGTGTTTGGGATTAGATATCAAACCCTAAATTTAGGGGTAGTTTGGTGAAAGACAAAAAGAGAAAGTATATATTTTCTTGAAATTCGCTCTAACGATTTTTATTAAATTTTAGATCTAAACACTGTTTATCATTATAAACACGATGGAAACTTTAATTTTCTCATGAACACGACTTTGAGGGTACTTTATATAGGAGATATATCCAAATTTTCATAATTTTTCCACAACTATTTGAGATACATAAATCACTTCTCATTGTAAAGGTCAGACTTCTGTGCTGGGGGTCCAGGGTTCGATCTTTGGTCCCGGAACAGATTTATCTGATTTTCAAACCCTTCCTTCACCTCTGAAAAAACGTGTATTAATCACAACTTGTGAATGTGCGGAATTACGGGCCTCCACCGTGGTTCGGATTCCACGTTAAACTGTAGGTCCTCCATTTTATTTCACCATCACCCTACCATTACACTTTAGCGTAAGTGCGTATAACCCGAGCGGGTAGTAAGATGCGGTGTTAATAATAATAATAATAAATGAATAAAAGTACGATTAAAGATAAACATCTTCTATCTCATATATATAGTGTATAATACAGGCCTTTGAAAAGTATTTTAATTCTTATGCGCTTTGGTTAAAAAAGATGTTTCTCTTTTTTCACTTTTTGTGAATTGTGTTCCTAATTCATAATGCTATTGGGTAGATAACAGTGTATATTATTTCATTTATGATTTTTGGTTTAGTGTTTCTCAAACAATGTGTATACCTATTCTTTCGTTTCACAAATCTTACGAGTTTTTAGTAAATGTCTATATTAAGATAAAAGTGAAAGAAAGTCTGTGTGGTGCACCGTACTATTTAATTTTTATTACTAAAATACAAAATTGCCTTTATTTATATGGTTTGTGGACCTATAATTTCTATGACACATTCATTATTATTATTATTATTATTATTATTATTACTATTACTATTATTATTTGAGTTTACCAACATTATCTTTATTATTGTTGAAGTTTACTAACGACACAAATAGAGGCTATGGAACATCATTCAAATCATTATACTAATGTGTACAACAAGATCCATAAGTTCTGTACCCTTTTTTTAACAACCTGTATAAAATACATGTGTGTGTATCATTTCTTTAAAAAAAAGTGAAGCCTTAAACTAAAATGATTTGATATTTTCAGGGGACAGAAATAATAGCTTTGACATACATGCCCTCCTCCCCTAAACAGAATTTCTTGATGCACCGCCGAATCTTAATACCTTCAAAATTAATCCTGCCATAAGCACGGAAAAGGTCTTGTTCGTCTATAAAAATATGAATATAACTATTTAGAGAGAGCATTATCTTCTATTCTTACAAAACCGTTGCTATATAAATAGGTTGGATCAAATCAAATTATTTATTTATAAGCTAAACCAAATCAAACCTGCTGACCTACAAATAAAACTTTGAACATAGATCGTGCAAATACATCACAGGGAACCCTTTCAATAACTAAAGTTTTGAAGTGGCAGACAATTAATGTCAAGTCAAGGGATCCACCTGAACAGAATATAAAGGTTGCGTCCGAAGGGGGAGCAGCGGGGTTTACAAAAAAAGATGGAACAGAGATAATGCAAAAAAAGTTTGGAGAGTTGAAGGAGAGGTGCTTCCAATGGCAGACACATCTAGTAGGAAACTACTGCACTTTTTCAACATTTAATACATAAATTAATTTTAAAATTCCAAATTTTGTAAAAATGATTGTATTATAAATATTCGTCGTGTAAAATAAAACATTATATTATTCTCTATATTAATATGTTAATTTCCAAACCACTCTCTTGTCTTTCATATTTGATTTGATTTCAATTTAATAGAAATTACGCCTTGTTGTAAAAAAGTAAATATTAACTTGTAATTTTTTTTATTAATATAGTTCATTTTAAACTTACAAATTAAAGATAATAATAAAAAATGTTGTTATTATGCATAGTTTCTAAGAAATAGGATGTAAAACATTATCGTTCTTATAAAACAGGTGTATATCCGAATCTTAATAATTAATATTGTAAATACTTTAAATGAGGCATAATAACTTATTATGTCAACAACAAAGTATTTAAGCCACACTAATACCCATGTATTTGTTAATGTTAAATACTTTAAATGAAATGCTTTTGATGGTGCGCTATATTCGTTATTTTATCTTTCTTATAAAATAATGAATTGATATATAAAATGTTCACTTTTTAATCTTATTCATTTGCGGGAGAATAAAATGATAAATAATAAGTAACTAATTTATTGAAACACACCAACACATTTTCTTAAGTAACATATATACTCAATTAAATAAGTTTACATTTTTATAATGCATTTTAAATTATTTCCACTTTCTGTCTTTTACACCTTTTAATATATATATATTTGTATCAAGTCTTATATTAATGATTCAGATTTCATTCCATGCCATTGATCTCTAATTATCATAATGGATACCTATCTGTTGCTGAAATTTATGAGTTGGTGGCTGCATACCATTAAGTAAGACAAAAGGAAACTTTCAAGTATTTCTTTTTCTCTGATACACATACAAGACAAAATTGTATTTTGGCGTTGTTCGCTAATTTTATCGAATATGTTAAATACATAAATATTTCTTTAGTTTAATGAACCAAATGTGTTAATAAAACGTTTGAATATCATAGCAAGTTTCAAAACTCATGACTTGAGTTTTTAAATAATAAGTTGGTATAGGCTAATCTAATAATAATAATTCCTAAAAGTCTATAAACAAAATAATCGTTTGAACGTAAAGAAAAACTAGACAAAGTTTGTCATCCAAACAAATGTAATCAAGATTTAAGATACCTTATATCGTTATAGTTAATGAACTTTCAGTCAATGTTTTCTGAAATCAATATACCAATAGCCTGCTATAAATATATTGCAGTCTTGGCAGAATGAAACAACATGGATGATAGCTACATATATAAATACATTCACTAGATACTTCCTTTTACACAAGAAAATTAAAATAAACCCTCAAATATGTCCCCTCACAATCAAACAGACCAATTTGAGCAGCACGCATTGGTCCTTCGAATGGGGTGTGTTTATTTCCATCCAACATTGCATCACTGCTCAATGCAAACATATACAATCTTAAAGGTAAATCAAGCTAATCACTATTCACTATGTGTCAATTAAAAGCGCTATCATTGGAAATAATGCATTTGAACTTCTTGCACGCTATGTACTAGGCACTATTGACTATGTGTTATGCATGAATATAAACTCGTCCTTAGTAACTCTTATGTTTTTCTTTGATAGCTCTGTTAGTATTAATATTATATGTTTAAAAAGTTTTTGTGAATTTTGTTCGAAATATATTATTTAATACAAATTTATTAATTTGGTTGATCTCAGGAAACATTTGAACATCTCTTAGTACAAACATCATCAAATAATCGCTATATTTGAAATGATATTCAACTAAATATTTACCAAGCCACCGAGTCTGATATTTTAGTCTAGGAAAATCTATAGGCAGCAGTGTTTACAAGACTATTAGACTATTTTGAAAACATTTGATTTCATCTTAAATATAGTTTCATAGCTTCTTCGTCCTTGTGTCTTTAATCTGTGAACTGACTTCTTTCCAAGAAAATTTTTTCATCTAAAGAAAACTTAAATTACTGTAGCCTGTGAAGCATTCTTTAGAAAGGTAATTGGAAGTAACATTTTATTTTTCACATTTTAGTAAACGAAATGAATAGCTACTCAGAATCTTGTAATTATTACGTAAATATCATCCAACACACCTATCCCAAAGGTTTCTTATTAAAGTCCACCCACTTTTCGATGGTAGCCGACGAGTTTACCGAATAGCAAATTTTCTAAATTCAATTATTTGAAGTTTTATTTTTCGAAAATCAATGAGGCGAAACTAAATTTTCCGAAAACCACTTTTTCAATCTAGAAATTCTTTGAACGAGAAATTTTTCGGAAATGAACTTACCTCAAAATAAATGCCTAAATTTGAATTATATAATTTTAACTTTCTATGTACCGGTAATACTTAGTAATTTTAAATTATTTTAAGACTAAGATGTGTGCTTGCACAAGTTAAAGTGCTCTGCTCATTAAAACATTATTTTACTTTAACCAACTAAATTTTTCTTAGAAAATAGGTTTAGAGTAGTGTAGGTAAACCCGCCCACTAGGAAGGCGATGTTAGGGGTAGGTAATTTCCATTCCTGTAACCTTGCGCAAGGGAAGCCACATTCCATTAGGCTCATTCAAGCTCCCTCTTCTTCGATACCAAGTGTATTTTAATTTCACTCTAAAAGTATTGTTATAGTGTTGAAGTTTGTAATTAGTGAAAAAGGAAGATGTAAACTCATACTTGATTGTTATTTATTTTACAAAGAAAAGCAAGTCGAAGGAAGGGTTTATTGGAAGTGTGAAAGATTTCAAAATGTGAAGTGGGGAGTTCAAGTCATAACAATAATAGATTGTATTTTAGGTAAGAGAAACTAACATCATCATCTTGGGGACACTGCTCATGTGTATGCAGATAATCTAATGGCAAAAAAACATCTGCGATACACAAACTTTTATTTTGGCTTCAGTCTCGAGGGAAGCTAGTCAAAGTGTTGTTTCAAAACTACCTAGTGTACCGAATATGAAACGCACAATAAGAAATATGTGAATGAAAGCAAATGCTTGACCAGCTGTTCATTGTTTCCGTCGCGACATTGTGTGTTGAATACAATCTAACTGTGAATGGAGAAGAGTTTTTAATGTACGACACAGGACCTCAAGATGACCGTATACTTATATTTTCTATTCAAAGAGACAGCTTCTTGGACGTGGTGAGCATTGGTATGCCGACGGCACCTTCATGGCTGTTTCAACCCTATTTGAGCAGTTTTATACTATTCACGGATTTGAAGCAAATAACTCTGTCCAACTTGTTTATGCACTTCTAACGGACAAGAGATTCTCATCTCTTAAGAAAGTTGAAGGAGCTAGAGCCAGCTTTTAAACCTCGGACCTTTTTGACTGACTTTGAAATGCCAATGATAAATGCAGTGAAGGATGGGTATCCTCTTACAAATCATCGTGGCTGTTTCTTCCACCGTGGTTCACCTCGGTCCCGGCACAGATTTATCTGATTACCAAACCCTTCCTTCACCTCTGACAAGACATCTTGTGAATGTGGGGAATGCCAGGCCTCCACCGTGGTTCGGATTCCACGTTAAACTGTAGGTCCTCCATTTCATCTCACAATCACCCTACCATTACACATTAGCGTATAACCCGAACGGGTAGTAAGACGCGGTGCTAATATTATTATTGTTCTATTCGTGGAAGAACCTCCTTAATATGTCTTATTAAATGGGTTTGAAAAGCGTAGAAAGCAACTGTATTGTGCTCCATCCAAGTAATCGCCAAGAATGCAGACAGTGGCTATTAACTTCATCTTTTATCGATGTACTGTAGCCTGCTGGTTTAGCCAGTGATACCCTTGGATCACATCTTGTTTGACGAATGAAAAGTTATCGGCAAAGTCTGCCAAGACACTACATTCTGAATCGCTAAGATTTGCTTTCCTTTCTTTCAAAAACTGACTCTGGGGTTTTGGAATATAATTATGTAGGTGCCTTCGATGATTCCAGCTTCTCTGGCAGTGTTTCAAAACACTCATCCTTGGGTTTTATCAATGTAACTATCCCTGCTCCATCTGTTTTAATCCATTATGTCATTATTATGTTGTCTGGCAACGATTCATATTCCTCGGGATCCTCGGCAACATGACTAATACAGGGTGTCTACCATCCGGGAAAATCAGGGAAAACTGGAACTAGCCAGGAATTTGAAGTGATCGGGGAAAAACGGGAACAAGGCGGGAATTTGGTAAATCACAATAAAAATCCGGGAAAATGATATTTTACTCAAAATATGAAATACAATAATCAGTAAATTGTCATTTTTTTGTTTTTTTAGCTGTGTAATATATTTTTGATTCCTAGTAAACAATTTTAATTCAAATTTTTAAACTTATTATTATTATAAAAAAAAGATTAATAGAAAAACGAGTAGAGAAGAGAGGGGGTGGGGGAGTTAGAAGGATGTTACATACATTTTAGTGGGGAATTTTAGGAAATGATCAGGGGAAATCAGGGAAAAAGTCGGGGATTTCATTGGTCAAGTTGAGTAGACACCATGAAT
>CABFOW010005505.1:0-16671 GCA_902141385.1 Timema californicum | reverse complement strand
GGGGGAGTTAGAAGGATGTTACATACTTTTTAGTGGGGAATTTTAGGAAATGATCAGGAGGAAATCAGGGAAAAGGTCGGGGATTTCATTGGTCAAGTTTAGTAGACAACATGCTAATATGGCTTCTCTTCCTGGTCATTCAGCACGTTTGTTCATCGTGCATGTGTAGTTATTTGAATCACACACACGTTTGGCAATGGGGTTTTTGTAATCTGCATTTAGTCCAACCCCTGCGAGCATGAACTTTATATTTGGATGATATAGACAAACACGAAACTGTGAGTCCTGGCAGCTCCTGCTGAGATACACCGTTTGGGATCCCTGTTGTACAACTAGGATATTTCTCTTTGAACGCAACAGGCAGCTCATTAAAATTAATCAGCATTACACACTTTTGTATCTGAACTTTTGAATGATCAATTTTAACTGATACACAATCTTTTTTGCCAGGACATATTCTACTAAACTCGTATCTTCATAAAAATCGGACACTTTTTTTTTCAGAATATCCCTCTGAAATTCCATGGCCCGTTCTTTTCCCTAGAAATCTGGGAGAAAACCTTGCTCTTTATTATTATTAGCACCGCGTCTTACTACCTGTTCGGCTTATACGCACTGACGCTAATGTGTAATGTCCAGGGGTAAGGTGTCGGGGTTCTGTACTCGGAGTCGGGGTTCAATCCTCGGTCCCGGCACAGATTTATCTGATCAAACCCTTCCTTCACCTCTGACAAGACGTCTTGTGAATGTGGGGAATGACAGGCCTCCACCGTGGTTCGGATCCCACGTTAAACTGTAGGTCCTCCATTTCATCTCACAATTCTCACAATCACCCTACCATTACACATTAGCGTAAGTGCGTACAACCCGAACGGGTAGTAAGACGCGGTGCTAATAATGATACTGATTTTAGTTCGAAATGGCCTTTTTGAACTAAGAAAGAGCTTTGTGACATTTTCATGGACCCGAGTAAAAATTTGCCAATGCCTGTTGGCTCTCACGTACTGTTTGTTAGAAACTCCTCTTCCACGGATGATTCAAGAGCAAGGTGCGGTGCTCACCACTTGTTATTGCACCTGAAGAGACTGTATTGGATGTTACAGATGTCGGACAAACCCGTTGGACGCCCCATGAAGTTCCCCTACACCTTCACCGCCAAGGTGGTGCAGTTTCCTTTCAAGTTCTATGTGCAGAACAATTGGCTCTGGCGATATTACATTTTTGGAGTTTTGGGTTCTCTTCCAGTTTTCTACTACATCAGCAGACTGTGTAAGTACTCTCCAGTAGTTTAGTGTGGAATGGAAACAAATTTGATCAAACAGTTCAAGTTTGGCTTTATATCGGAACCCACAGGATTCAGTTCACACTCAACTCTTTGTCATCAAACCAGCCTCGGTGGCGTAGCTGGCTAACGCGCATGTCGTGTTGAGCTCGTCTGCTGAGATCGAGGTTCGAATCTCGGTCAAGTGATCTGGGGGTGGTTTTTCCTAAATGGTTTTCCACTCTTCCTCCACGCAAATGCGGGTTCACATCCTCTAATTCAACCTTCCCAATTCCTAATCCAATAGAGTAATTAGTACTTAAAGCGTATAACCCCAACGGGTAGTAAGACGCGGTGCTAAATATTATTATTATTAGCTATGAATGCATTCTTTTAACTTAAGCCTAAGCCAGTGTTTTCTTGTGTCATGTAAAGGGGCCAGACATTATCTTACTCCTATGATTCTTGTGTTTTAAGTCAAATTTGTATACATTTTCTATTCGAGCATAAATATTCTGTATATTATTCATATAATTAATAAATTCTGAGGTATGTGTGTACATTTGATTGTGTCTGTCGCTAGTGAACACAAACGTTACTAATATCAAACCATGACTTTTTGTTGTTGTTATTTCTCGGGGACCAAACTACAGTATGTCCACCTTAGCTTTTTACCTGGATGACAGTTCGAAAACCATATTTTCAGGTTTTGGGTGGCCAACACTTGTAAAAGATCACAGTTTTGTTATAAATGGAAAGTTTTTTTAATTACACATTATATTTTACATTAAAAATAACATTAACTTAAGTTTTCTCACATTATCTGAAACAATATTTTAAACATAATTAAAAGTACTTATTTTTGTTGGAATGTTATTGATGTATAATAAAGTGCATACATTAATACTTTTAATACAAGCATCGTATTTACTTGGAAAGGAGAAAATATTTGTCCTTTTTTTTGTATATAATAAATTATTTTATGATTATTTTATCAAATTTCAAGATATTTAACTGAATAGAAAATTTGTATCCATTGTGTGGGTGCACCATTGTAAATAAATTATTTACGTCACAATCAATCCCATGGTTTAAGTTTGTCGGTCACCATTTTGAAGTTGTATTTGTTAGATCTTTTTTGAAAGTGCTGTGAATAGTAATTTTTTTAAGTGGAACAAAATGATAAATAAGATTTCTTTGACCTCAAATAAATATAAATAATATTGTCCTAAATTACTTTGGTTAACTATCACATTCATACATTACCCCGTGTTTTCAATTCTGGCTGTCACTAAATTCAAATGATTTAATGGATTCTGCGAGTCACTTTAATTCTCAGCCATTAATACGGTTTCATCTGTGTATGACAGCTCTCTCACATTCACATTGTCCAAGTGTACACCAACCACGTCCTCACAAGCATCCCTCGTACACTTATCCATGGAGACATAACACAACCTTGTCTAAAATCCTTTTTAAAGTCAAACCATTGGCTTCACTCAAATACACTCTTTACTCCCATCATAGACTACCATTATTCTGTTTATTAACTATACATACAATTATGATTAGATAATGTCTTCAAACTTTTTATTTAAACATCATCCTCTCTGCACAGGAATTATTCCCCCAATAATGGAGTTGTAACTCCACTCGTCTCTTGGTAGTGCTCCATTTAATACTCGGTAGGAGTGTTCTTTATTGAGAGACAACCACATTCGAGATCAATAGTACGGGTTCAGTCACTAATAAGTGGTTGTGCGTTACAACCGTAACAAAACTCATGTTCGTTCTTCTACTTGTTGGGATGACATGTGGCGTTATCAAGTGGCAATAACTGGCCCTGTATTTCTACATTATGTTTATTTACAAATAAACTAATAACAATAATTAGAAACATGCAGAACGTGGTGTTATTTTTCTCCAAAAGCGATGATATTATAAGCTGAGAGCAATGTTATTATTTACGTAAATATGAGTCAAACTAGTATTTGTTGGAAAAAACTAGGATAAAACTCTCTCTTTACATGTTTTTTGTTCATATTGTGGAGTTAATTATTTATTAACATTTCCGGAGAAATATCAAATATAAAAATGTACAAAACATTTCACGCTTAGTAATATCAAACTCGACATATCAATATCATTCATCAACTTAGGTTTAGACCAAACAATAACAACACCGAAACATGTCATAGAAGACTCAACTAATATCAAATAAGAAGGGAATAAGAACTAAGAAGATATAATTTCACCAAACATGGCCACCTGTAGCAAGGTCCATATTTATAAATGTCCTTGCTTGGACCTAGCGTGAACTATTTTAATGGCTGTAAACAAAGAATCGATCTATCGACATTTAGGTATTGTAATGTGTAAAAGAAGAAATCTTGATTTTTAATGCTAACCTCAGATAAAAAAAAACTTAAAAAATGTCCTGAAAATATTCATTTTTCTTGTGATACATTTTATACGTATAAAATAAATAAAAACTGATACTATTTGTATAAACGGCAGCCCTGGTATAGTGCTAGCACCAGTGTTACCACGTTGAAAATTATATTGCATGATGTGGTATTTGACAACTTACAAAGAAATTGTGTTCCCTTAGAAATAAAGTTTAAATTCGTGTTATTCGCGTGAAAACAGTAGAATTCATGTAAAATTTGTTTTATCTCAAATGCGAATGTCCCTATCAATAAATAATAAAGTTATGTAGGTTCACTAATCTCTGCTCTCTGTTCCAGCTAACTCCCCTGAAAACAAGGCTAAGTGGGCCGAGATTAGGAGGAAAGAAGCTGAAGGACATCACTAACTAATCTCGCTTAGAGACTACAAGTAGCAACATGTAAACACTTCCTTGTACAAGTCAAATTTTAATAATTATATTAAAATTATCTCTTTTTTTCTGTTATTGATTTTGTTTATTATTTTTTAACTGTGTCCGTGATTTGACCTGATGAAGCTGTCTGTGACAGTGAAAGCTTGTCCTTAAAAATGTGTTTGTGTGTTATTTAGTGTTATATCACCAAGGTAAGTGTGTTGGCTATCCCTCCTAATTGAAACATTACTTTGTAAAGAGTTTAACTTTTTTTCTTTTCTGAATAAGAATTTTCACTGCAAAATTTATAATTCCTTTACTTGATATAGTCAATAGGAAGTATTTGTCCAAGCGTTGACAAAACCAAAGAAAATAATTCACACAAGGAATTACCGCTGAAAAAGTGGTTTATTTTATCTAGCACTGTGTCTTAGCACCTGGTCGAATTACACGCTTATGTACTAATTATATCAATGGTTTGGGGGAGCTGAACTATATCTCCTCGGAAGAGACTCTCTTCCTATACTTTTGCCACAAACCGCCCAAATGAAAGTCCTGAATTATATCTCCAAAAACCTGAATTGTATCTCCTTGGAAGAGACTCTCTTCCGATACCTTAAACACAAACAGCCCAAATGAAAATCCTGATTTATATCCTCTTGGAATTACATTGAGTCGATTTTTGGACCATATTTTGGCAGATTTTAAATTCAAATTTGTGTTTAATCACTTAGTCGACATCTGTGTGTATAGTCAGTCCTTAGAAGAGCATAATGAACATGTCAGATTAGTTTTGCAGCGCCTTAGAAAGGCAGGTCTAACTGTAAACCAGGATAAAGTGACGTGGGGCACTGATTGTATTAAATATTTGAGGTACATAATTTCTAAGGGAAATATTCTCGTTTACCCAGAGCGGATTAGTCCTAAAGTCAATTTCCCAGCCCCAAAAAATTTAAAACAAGTTCAACGTTTTGTGGGGATGTGTGCTTATCATTCGAGGTTTATTCTTTCTTTTTCGGAGTTATCAGCCCCGTTAAACCAGCTAAAAAAGAAGGGTGTACAATTTGTCTGGGGAGACGAACAAAAAACTGCCTATTCTAAACTCAAACAGCATTTGGTGTCCCCTAAGGTATTAAGAGCTTTATCTTGGATGTTTAGTCACCCAAACAATTAGGTAAGATTGGCCGTTGGGTTTTAAGATTGTCTCAATTCAAATTTACTACTGTAAATGTCTCGGGGAAAGATAACATAGTTGCCGATGTTTTATCACGTATCAATGAGGGCGTGTTTCCGTATACTTGCTTGCATTAACCCTTCTAGTTTAAATGTAATTAGTACTATCCCGGAATCATTTGTGTCCTTAAGACAACAACTGGAAGACCCCTATTTTAGGGAGATTATTGGTCGCTTGGGTAGTGGTGATAATGTAGAACATTTTCTGGTGCATAGAGACTTGCTATGCGTGCGGGGTAAGAACAGCAAAGGCAGAAAGGTTTTTGTTCCCTCTAAATTTTGGGATATAATCCTTAGATATTTTCATAATTCCACCTTTGGAGGCCACTTGGAATTTTCAAAACACATCGTAAGATTGCTCAAGAGTTTTTTTGGCCCAATATGTATAAGGATGTTAGACAGTGGATTAGGAAGTGTGATGGGTGTTTAGGAGCCAAGCCCTCTCAGGACACTCGTTACAAGTTGTACGATGCAGATGTCGCTCATAGCCCGTGGGATATTGTGTTTGTGGACTTCGTGGGACCCATCACTCTTTCTACCAATGGGAATACCTGTGTTCTTAATCTCATTGATGGATTTTCTAAATTTGTTGTTACTATCCCCCTAAGGAATATGAAAGATTCCACCACGGTTAAAGCCTCGTCTGATAGTGTGTTGGTGATTTTTGGTGCTCCCAGAAATATCGTAAGTGATAATGAACCCTGTTTTCGTTACAAGGTTTTTCATAACATGTGTTTTGCGTGGGGAATTAATCATGTAACTATTAGTCCTTACAATCCTGCCCCTAATCAGGTAGAGAGATTTAATATAACCCTAAATATTGCTTTGGCCATTTATCATGGTAGTTCCCAGCCTCACTGGGACAAGGAGCTAGCCTTCCTATCTATTGCTTTCAGCTCAGCTATTCACGAGTCTACCCCTTCCTATTTGTTACTTGGCAGGGAATTGAGACATCTCTTGTTGTCAATTTGGGACGTTGACCCTCTGGTTGGGGATTGTGGGACCTCCATGTATTGTGAAAGGTGTAAGCTTGCCTTTCATAATTTGTGGAAATCCGCGGCTTACAATCGAGGTCGGTTGCCTGTATGTGCCGCACCTTCCCATTGAGTTCAGCTGCCGAGAGGATCTCTACCGAACTCACTCCAAGGTGGAGTGGTCCATGTAGAATCAGTTCATTATTAATACCTGTATCCTTTCGACTTGAACTCGTGGATGATGAGCAACAAAGTCGTCGGGCTCATGTAAGCCATTTAAAGAAGGTACCCTAAATATTGTATATTTGTCAATATTAGATGTTGTAAAATGATATAATTAATAATGTTAACTATAACAGTATCATACCGTTGAGCCCCTCGAATCATGTAAAGGTAAAGGTGGAACTACACAGGTTCCTCGATGTTTGCAAGGAAGTGGGCACTTGCTATGACCTCGACTGCGTAAGCATTGATGACATCTGTGAGGAGCTTTCTCCTCAACATGTCACCAAAGTACATAAGATCACCACCAAAAGGAACGATGTAGTGAAGAACACTGATAGTTATATCTAACATTTGCCACTCCTTCCCTACAAAGGAGGTCCGAGCTGGCTTCCGCGTGCTCAAGGTCCGGCCGTATGTTCCCAACCCTCAGCGCTGTTTTCAGTGCCAGGAATTTGGGCATACGAAGCTGCGATGCCGTGGTAAGCCAACCTGTGCAGATTGTGGACAGGAGGATCACGATCAACCGTGCGAGTCTCCTAAATTCCGCATAAATTGCAAGGGTCCGCATTCTTCCTAGTCTCGGTCCTGCCCCAACTGGAAGGTAGACAAAAAAAAGTCCTGGAGATTCAAACAAGAAAATCCCTTATGCCCAGGCACACAAAGAGTATACTGCAATGCAAACTCCGGTATTTCAGACTTCCTGCTGCCAAATTGTTAGCCAAAATATAAATTGCCCTAACTGCCATTGCGCAGTTAATATTGCAAAGACGCCTACACGGCCTGCACCACTCGTCTCTACTCGAGACACACAAAGATAACCAGCACCAACTATACTACAAGTGACGACACCCTCACGTAAGTCGCCTCCACCACCCGTACCCCCGAGGAGACCACCTTGGGGAATCCCCCCCCCGAACCCCCTCGGGAAATCCCCCAAGCCCTTCTCGAGGTGCTAAACTACGTGCGGCCGTTGTTGGTTCGCCCACTCTACCTTCTGTGTCTCAAGAGGTAGGATTGGGTGGCGAAACAGGAGAAACCGCCAAGGCGAAACCCACTGGTGCCTTGAAGAAGGACCGCTGAAAAAGTTAATGCTAACAAAGCGTAGAGGGCCTTAACAAAGCCTTCGCGAAAGAACCGACGTCCCAGTCTCCCCAAATTAAACCAAAGCCTCTACTGAAGCGGGAGGTCTAGGAGAGACTGGGAAAGGCAAGAGGACCTAAAATTGTCCTCAACCCATTTTTATTCTTAAAAGACAGTGTCATGGATTGCGAGGATAACTAAATTTTATATTAATAGAGTACGTCATTACTCCAATGGAATTGTAGGGGTTTCTATGCTCGTGTGGAGGAAATTAAACAACTGATTTCTTTCCTGCGTCCTTACATCTTGTGTTTGCAGGAGACTCACAACCCGATGCTACGCGGGTACGATGTATATCGTACCGCCAAGCCATTCTTTGATCGGGCTAGTGGAGGTGTGGCTATACTCGCACGAAGCAATATATATCACAAACACATTAATATTATATCTGATCTCCAAGTAATAGCTGTCCGAATCTCCCTTGCTATGGAAGTGACAGTGTGCTGCATCTACCTCCCACCAGGTGAACGTGTTTCAAAGAGGTGCCTGGAGGCCCTATTTATACAACTTCCTACCCCCTATATTATCTTGGAGGATTTTAACGCACATAACCTGGTGTGGGGATATAATTTTACAGATGCCCGCGGGAGGATGGGAGAGGATATACTTGTCTCAGGAAACCTGGTGTTGCTGAACACCGGGACACAGACACACTTCTCCACCTTTAATGGTGTATCCTCTGCCATCAATCTAACTTTATGTAGCTCCGGGATCGCTGCTCACTTCCTTTGGGAGGTTCACTCGGACCTATATGGCAGCAATCATTTCCACATTCTGCTTTCCCCAAAGATCCTTCCAGTACACGATGGCTACCCTAGTGGGTTATCAAACGTGCTGACTGGGATAAATTCTGAGAACTCGCCGTATTTAACGAGTGCAACTCTCCTGACGTCGATGTTAAGGCTGGGCATTTTACTTCGATGGTCATCATGGCGGCGAAGGCTTCCATCCCCAAATCCGTGCCACCGTCTCGTTCCCTGGTGGAATGAGGAGTGTCAGTTGATTATATTTCTGACCGTCGAAGGTCCCTGACTATTTCATCGACGTCCTACTTCACATAATCTGGAGTCATTCCGGATGCTACGTACTCGAGCTCGACGTGTCATTCGAGAAAGAAGAAGAGAATCTTGGAGACAGTTTATTTCTACGCTTACAATTTCCACTCCCACGACTAAGGTTTGCGACAGTATTTGTAAATTACGTAGTAGCAAAATTCCCATTAATAATATACCTGCCCTCGTGTCTAATGGCTCACTTGTCTCCTCCCCTGTGGAGGTCGTCAATGTATCGGGCTCGATGTTTTCCGCTATTTCTAGCACTGCGAGCTGCTCTAACGAGTTAGCGGTGCATAAGTGGAACATCGAGAGCCTTACTATTGATTTTGGTCAAAATTAGGGGGAGGATTATAACTCCCCCTTTACCAAGGATGATCTTACTTATGCCATGTCCCAGGAGGGAACCACAGCTTCCGGCCTTGATGATATTTATTACGAAATGTTGCGTCAACTTCCCCCTGCCAAACTGGCGTTCCTCTTAGACCTCTACAATATTGTTTGGGAATCTCGTCAATTCCCAACACTGTGGAGGCAAGCAACCGTTATCCTTATATATATATATTAGTGGCAAGGACAAATTATAGTCAACTAGCTATAGACCTTAACTAGTTGTGTATGCAAAATATTAGAGAAAATGATAAATAAAATATTTATATGGTATTTAGAATCCTGCAATCTACTATCTGATATGAAATGTGGCTTCCGCTGTGGCCGATTTACGGTTGATAATCTTGTCCGCCTTTAGACAGCAGTACTTGACTCCTTCCTCCATAAACAGCATCTCTTGGCTGTCTTCTTTGATTTGGAGAAAGCGTACGATACCACCTGGCGGTACGCTATTTTAAAGAACCCTTTTAATTGGGGTTTCTGAGGGAAACTCCCTGTTTTTATAGATAATTTTATTTCAGATAGACACTTCCAGCTAAAGGTAAATAATACCTTATCCGATGATTTTATTCAGGAAAACGGGGTGCCTTAGGATAGTATTTTGAGCGGTACGTTGTTCGCTATTGCGGATGACTACGCAATTTATTGCAGTTTGTCAAGTCTCCACAGAGCTGATTGGCAGATTCAACTCTCTGTCAACAGTCTGTGGTCATGGGCATCGCGTAATGGCTTTCACTTCTCTGCATCCAAGACGAGGGTCGTCCACTTCCACAGATTGCGTGGAATACAGCCAGCCCCAAACATTTTAATTAATAGCGTTGTTTTACCTGTCTCAGAAACTTTGTTTCTTGGGACTTTTAATTTATTTTAAAATAACTTGGATCCCCCACATCAAATACCTAAAATCGGGATGTGTCAATGCATTGAATCTGCTAAAAGTAGTTAATGGTCGTGCTTGGGGTGCAGATAGGGAAACCTTAATGCACTTCTATAGGGCTTTGGTGAGATCAAAACTTGATTACGGCAGCTTTGTGAAAATGTTACTTATTCCAAATTTTTTTCCAATTGTCACAGTAGAATAATTTCTTCTGCTTGTACCTTCATTGTGGTAGGCCTAAGTGATAGCCGGGTTCGTGCTTAGTATAGTTTCTGACATTTCTACAACAAAACAAAATAATGACGAATAATCTCATAACCAGGTGTCCATCTCCTAGGATATACATGGTTTGTTTCTCAAACCGTGGGTTAACCACGGGGACGGTCGCGGTACGCGAGGTCCAAAATAAATTAATAATCACATAATAGGCTCATTTTAACAACATAAATGGCCGCTTAAGTAGGTATAATAATCGACGACACAAAACTAAGCTCAGCAATCACCCGTTTAGAACATTTCAGGCCTCAGTATTTTCATTGGAACAAGCTCTTCATGTATGACAGTTGGTCTCTTTATTATTCCATAAATGACACCAGGGGTGTAAAATTTCCTCAATGACCAAAAATAATTTAGTTGACATATTGTTCCACAACAATGAAAAATATATCCAGAAAATCCAAATAAACATGTGTGGTGAATCTTCATTACATTTCTTCTCTTTTCACCGGTCTTATTCTCATAGAGGCTCCCTCCGCAAGTCCAAATCACGTAAATGAAAATCCTTCAAATTTAACTTGATCTTCCAAAATTAGTTCACTGACGCAGTGGTTGTTCCTGGCGTTTGCAAGACCTGCGACTCAGCCAGGATATCTATGCCACAGGCTACCCGTCTTCCATCCCCATGACAACGTTAACCCCGCACGATTTAGGATACAGATTATCATTCTGGGAGTCATGCGGGTGGGGCCTGTAAGTACCATTTTGGACCTCACCTCAGGACTGTTGTTGGGGTAGTCGGTTATTAATACGGTTATAGGGGCAGTCCCTTCCATCATAGTAGTGGTGGCGTCGGTCTTGGAGTTCGTAATCCCTGTGAGGTCACCAATAACTTGCATAAGGGTTCAGATTGCTTGTCAAGAGCCCTCTATCCAGTTTTCTGTTGGAATATCTGCCACCTCGGTCGTTGTGTCGGTAGTTCCTACTAGGGTGTCGATATGGGATGTAGTCGTCCTCTCCTTTTTATTTATCTGATATCGTGGGGAGTTATTATCTCCTTGCCTTACCGAGTGGTGAGATCTGCGGTTCAGATCCCCTGGGGGACGTTGGCCCTCCTGGTGATAACCACCTGAGTTTGGTGTTATACCTGAATCCCAGGTTTCCCCTGTAACAAACTTTGTATCTCAACCCTCTCTACTAGCTATCAGCTCAGTCGGTAGAGTACGTAGGTGGGGCCCCACCTCTCAAGGTACCCGCGGTGGTTTGAAGGTGGACCGATATACAGATATAATTACCAGGGAACTTACCCTCTGAAGTGTATCCGTGGAAGTCCTCGATCTCCTTGTAAAGTATGAAATACAAGTAAAATAAAGGGTGGGGTGCCAACAAATTATGCGATACAAATAAAAGGACTCTTGTTATGGCCTCGTAAGAAAACAATCACACCCGAAAGGTTGAACATAAGTGTAAATATAAAGTTTGTTAAATAACAAATATCATTAAAAAACTCTATTAATTTTTGTTGTTGATATTTTTAGTTTAAAAGAAAAGTGTCGTATGGTAAGACAAGAAAATTTAAAATAATTAAGACGCAAAATAATCAGTAGGCACATATAATTTAACTGTTGCAATATTGGGTAAGATATCCTACCTATCTGGTATCAAGATAAAATACAACGCTAACTGGTGAATCCTGTGGTATGATACTATTTAGGTAAGTAATTAACATAAGTAAATAAAAAAAACTAATCATAAATATAAATAGTGCTCTGATGTAGGAATGACTAAGGTTGAATAAAAGAGTTTGTTGTGTTACAGAAGGAAATATCATCCATCCACCTCAATCAGCTTTACAAATAAATTGGTAGTCTTGAATTAATAATAAAAGGAAAGTTCTTACTGGTTTCTCTGTAGTCTTGATGCGGAGATACACGAAGCAAACAAAAATTCTTAGCCATGGCCATAACGTTCCCATTTTATATCTTAAAAGAAACAAAGTTACTTATTAATCTTTAAAAAAAATGCTCTTGTCTGGGAGCAAGAATAGTTCAGGTTTTAATTCTAGCCAGTGCCAGTTGATGGAAAAGAAAATTTATCCCATAAAAATAACTTTTAGTATTCGCACTACAGTTTGTTCCATCTAAAAACCATGGCGTCCTTTTTGAGAGTCCTTCTTTCTTATATCTTATTTACTATTGTTGTCACGGTAGACAAACAAAAACAAAACTTGGAGGTTGCGAAACCATAAAAGTTATAAAGAGGAAATAATTTCATTACTCTTGGAAACCGATAAGAATAAAATAGTGGTGTGCAAAGTTCAGTAGTAGAGACATGGAGAACAAACAAGAATCCAGTTGAGCACGCGTATCAGTGCAATTCCTGTATACCAGGGGATGCAACATAGAGAAATGGACCACAACACTCCGCCACTTACATTAATACATGAATTAGGACGGAATATTGTTTACAAGGTTTGATACTAACCTGCTACACTTTATGTAAGGTACACTCTCTGAAATCCCGTCTCCTCTCTAGTTGATGCTCACACACATCATTCTCTTTTTTTCATTAGTGCAATCTTAAAAAAATTAGTGCTCGGTACCTATTTCTCTTGGTGTAAGGTAAATAGGAAGCAAAACATGTTTCTATTTATCAGTAATAGTTATACTTCCCACACTCAGAAAAATGTTAGGTTGGTTATTATCGCCATCATCATCATACTAATCATCACCACCACCACCCCCACGAACATATTCCAACCCTGGCTGTGTATCTTAGTAACATAATCCTCTCCACACTATCCCTCTTCCTCCTACACCATGACACAGTTTCCACACGCCTCTGTACTTTCCCAAGTCACCTGTCCCTTGATATCCTCTCCTCACATGGCTGTGCCACCTTGGTCTTGCACTGGCTCCTTAACTATTCCTCTAACCTCTCATTTCTCATCTTATCTATTTTTATCATTCCTATATTACTTCTCTGAAATTTAATTTGCTTTAAATTCTGGAACAAAAGGTTGATTATAATTAATAAAATTATACTTCTAAGCATATGGCTATACTTGCAATCTTGTCTCCATGATAAAATCGACACGATCATAATGCAATAACCTCAAGCCACTAACTTTTGTGACCCGGTTGCTGTCACTATGCAGTGGTCTCGTAGTTTGGCCAACTCAAAAACTAAACCCACCAAGATCCAAAATCGGTAAATATGTCTAACAAAATTTGCTATATATGTTCAGGTTTATTAATGGTGTGTTAATCTTGAAACCTCAAATAACAAAAGAATTAACCCAAACTTAAATTTTAGATTTGAAAATTCCCTCTTTTTCTTTTAGCTTTTTAATTTGACCTACCTTTATCAACCTAATTCGTGGATTATGTATTTTTAATAATGCTATGACTATTTTAGGCACTCTGTCTTACTACATGTTCCAGGCCGTACACTTATGTGCTAATTACGTTAATGGGTTAGCTATTAGGAAGGTTGAATTTAGAGGAAGTGCACCCGCAGTTGTGTGGAGAGATCGACTAAGTGGGACACCATTTAAGGAAAACCACCCTCAGTACCCCTGACCAAAATTGAGCCATGATATTTCTGTTATCGACAGTCTAGTCTATTGCGAGAGTAGCTCCTTAGACTATGCAGACCCTGAAGTTGGTTATAACAGTATTAATTAATATATTGACTACCTATTATTTAAACTCATTCATAGTATTAATCAGCTGTTCAGGATTCTCTCCGTCATTGAAACAAAGTATAGAGCCACTCAATGTAAAAACATTGAGGTAAACATTCTCCTCGACCTCCATTCAAACATCCCTTCCTCCATCAGGCTCTGTCAATATCTTTTTTTATTTTGGCACCTTTGGCCACTTCATATGTAACTAGATAATTTGTGCTGGCAATTTGTTACAGTGGATAGGTAATAAGTATGGCCAGGGCCTTAATGCATTCTCAAAGAAGAAATCTTCCCGTTAAGCAGTACCAGCATACTTTCTTTCATTTAATGAAATTTACATCTGAAAATTATTCTAGGGGTCTAGGTCTCAATAAAAAGCATACTGGCTCCACTAGAGCCATACTCTATCTCTGATAGCATATAATAAATATACCTATGTATGTATGTATGTATGTATGTATGTGCGTGTGCGGAGTGTATCGGGGGCTATCCCTGGTGATAGAGAAAGAGACTAAGTTTAATTCTTTGTTATCAGTTATTGTAAAACATACTAATCATGAATTGTAACTTGGAAAATAACAATGTTAGCTAAGACTAAACTTAAATTAATTTATAATGCCCTAATATTAACGGACAGTTCAAAACATAAAATGTACAAAAGATGAAACATTATTTTCAATTATAGCGTTCACAACCACATGCACCACTCGTGATTCTTTGGCTGTGAACTCTATCGTTGAAAGTAATGTGAGTCAATATTTTATGTATTATGAGTTATGCACTTTTACTACTAGTTAAGCACTATGCATGAATTTTAACCCAACCTTACAACTTGATGATCAGGGTGAGATTTAAGTAAATTATCTATCACTTTAAATTAGTTCAATAATGGTTTTGGGTTTGATTATAAGGAGAAACAAACATGTATGATTGGGATAGTGGTTAATTTTCTTTTCCTAAAATGGTAACTTAGTAATAGAAGGTTTGTTTATCATATAATAATTAATAAAAACTAGTCTCTAATCGACACACTGACATTAAAAATACTCGCAATCAACCACCAATTCAAATAATCTGGTCATAATAGTTTAAATCCATCCTCCCAAGTTAAGCATGTGAAACATAACCACCATGTAGAACTTAAAAGAGTATTTAAATTAGATTATTTAATGATCTTGTTTAATAACTTCACTATGCTAATATTATTACATGCAATATGTAAGCTAATTATACAAACGGAATGGATAGTAAGACGCGGTGCAAGAAAAAGTAAGCTGATCAATTTTTTATTAATAACATTATTATAGTAGAGCTGAGAGAGATCATTTAGAAGTGGTGTGTGTGATATTCCAACCCATTCTATCTCCAAGCTGACTATATGTATCAAAATATGAATTATAATTTAATATTTAAGAACAAAATATTTTAATTAAAGGGGGAATCCCAATGTTAGAAATAATAAGTTTCTTTCATGACAATACTTTAACTCAAGACTCCTAGTTTTTTAATCACTGTGTCCTACTCCTTGTTAAGTTTATAGACATATATGATAATTACTATAATGGTGTAGGGATGAAGAAGGAAACATTTTAGAGGTAATCTATCCACATTTGCTTGGAAAAAGAGTTGGAAACAATTTAGCAAAAACCACCCTCAGAAGACTCAACTGGATTCAAAATCTAGTCTCTAAACATTTAGAAGGCCAGTCTAGCATGAGAGTTACGTCTTTCAGGTGTTTCCATAATTATAGGTTCTGGGGGCCACAATTATATCCTTGAGACCATCAATGGGCCACATAGGCCCCACACCCCCAATTTTGCCAAAATGAAAATAATTTAGCTGTGAATGAAATAATAAGTGCTAATTTAGATATTTTAAATTACATTCCAAACAAATTTTCTGACTAAAATATACTGTTTTTTGGACAAAATACAATGTAATGAGGAAATTAAACATCAGTTGGTGCTTTACTGGATTTTTTCACACATTCTAAAACTTTCTATTTATTAGCCAGAAAACATCAATTTTTACTACAGGAGAGTGTGTTTCCAAAAAACTTAACGGGCCACAAAAAATAGATTTGCGGGCCAACAGTTGGAAACCCCTGCCCAAGACATTTCGGCCACTAAAGCTGGTGATTCCTAAATTGATAGGCAACACGCCACTAATACTAATTATATAAATATACAAATTAAAAACCAAGAGTTTTTATCAAATAATAATAAAAACAATTACATTTATCACATGAAACGAGCAGGAAATTATTACTTAGATATTTAAGAAACACATTTTTTACTTGAAATAAAATAAACTCTCATTTATTAGATAAATTTACATAAAACTTTGACTTGTGTTAAAATTCAACCTTGACTTACATGTGTAAAAGGGAGTTAGAGATGTCCGAAAGATATCTCTCTCTCTTGCACACTGGTGTGCAAACGATGTCCATCCAGTTATAGAGATCACTGGTCGAAGGGAGCTAGAAAATTTCAGCTAGATGTCGATACAGTTATTTTATAGAGATCAATGTTTACCCCATCTACAAGATTTTACCTAATTTAAATTTAATGTATATTCGCCTTTAAAGAACATTTGATGTAATCTTTTTAATATATTTTCTGGCGGGTTTATTTAAGCTTTACAGGAAATAGGTTTTAACATTATAGTTAAAATGAGGAACTTTTTCTTCTTTGCTATACTAAATATTACTTTTATCTTTATAAGGTTTGTCTCTCAACCGGAACTCACTATATATATCATATATTAAAGCCGTTTGACGGCGATGTAAATTAAC
>CABFOW010005504.1:0-41781 GCA_902141385.1 Timema californicum | reverse complement strand
CCGGTCTGGGGGGGCACTTTTAAGCTCTTGGCGCAATTCGGGTCCGAGCTAAGAGAATTGGCGCAATTCGGGCGAGCCCGTATATTCTTATGAAAAGAAGAAAAATTAGAGAAAGTCAAAATTCAATAAGCAAACTGGCGGTTACCTTATCAGCTCTGAGTAAGCTTAGTGGGAACACAATTTATTTATATTTAAAATTGGCGTTTGTTAGATGGCGTTAATATTCGAAGTACTGCAGCCGCGTATCTACAAATAAGCGTAGCTTGAATCCATATAGGTCAAAGATTTACCAAAATTTACTTTACTCAACAGATTATTATCCACACTATGAAACCAAAATGTTGTTCCGCTTGTTAAAAAATCTCTCCCTCGATTCGATAAATTAAATTATAGACTAACATTAGCATTTTCTTACTACCGCATCTTACTACCTGTTCAGGTTGTACACATATAGGATAATTACTCTAATGGGGTAGGTATGAGGAAGGAAGTGTTTTAGAGGTAATCTACCCGCATTTGCACTGTGGGATAGTGGAAAACCATTTAGGAAAAAAATGCCAAGAGACCCAACTGACATTCGAACTACGATCTCCCCATTATCAGCAAGCCAGTGTTACACAAGAGTGATGGCTTACACCATTTGGCAATTGAAGCGGGTATAAGATTATTATTATTATTATTATTATTATTATTATTATTAGCACCGCGTCTTACTACCCATTCAGCTCATACGCACTTACGCTAATGTGTAATGGTAGGGTGATTGTGAGATTAAATGTAGGTACCTACAGTTTAACGTGGAATCCGAACCACGGTGGGAGGCCTGGCATTCCCCACATTCACAAGTTGTGATTAATACACGTCTCGTCAAGAGATGAAGGAAGGGTTTGGCAATCAAATAAATCTGTGCCGGGACAGAGGATTGAATCCCGGACAACGGGTATAAGAATAGTTGTTTCAAATGTCGTTTGCTTCATAATCAATCTTATTTTGTGAGTTACTGAAGCGCAGTTTTTTTTATACACCCCATAGCGTTATAGGTTCTTTGGTTTTTGTCAGTTATTGGTTCGCTGTTCTTGAAGACGGTTCGATAACGTCTCGACCAGTTGAGTTATATCGATTGGTATCGAGTCGAATTCTTACTCGGAGAATAAGTTGGGGAAGTTTAACGTCATTGACATGAAGACCAGTTTCTATGAGAAAAGAATCGAGCACGTCAGTGATATTTGTTTCCGATAAACCATTTAGGAAAGATTTCACAGATAATAAGATGAAAAGTAACTCCAATTTTTTTTTTCTTTGAGATTTTATCCCCTGAACTCATTGGAAGAGTTTTTTTTATGTGATTAATTAAAGAATCTTTGAGTAAAGTTATTTTAAAGCTTTCTATTGATATATATATTGTAAGCTTTCTATTGATATATATTGTAAGGCTTTAAATTCGACTCTCCAAGCCATGAAATGAAAATGTTTAATTTACATAAGAATGAAAGAGAAGCGCAACGCCTTAATTCTTCCGATCAATGTTAAACCTCTTCATATCTATAGATCATCACAAGTTAAATTAAGGATATGGATTATGTCAGTTAAATTCTACAAATACATAATTTGAATATTTTTTTTCGAAGTATTGGGTGACCTGGTGGTCTAGGTGTAAGGTGTCAGACTGCTTTACTGTGGGTCCGGGGTTCAATCCTCGGTCCCGGCACAGATTTGTCTGATTGCCAAACCCTTCCTTCACCAATGACAAGAAGTGTATTAATCACAACTTGTGAATGTGAGGAATGTCAGGCCTCCACCGTGGTTCGGATCCCACGTTAAACTGTAGGTCCTCCNTGTGAATGTGAGGAATGTCAGGCCTCCACCGTGGTTCGGATCCCACGTTAAACTGTAGGTCCTCCATTTCATCTCACAATCACCCTACCATTACACATTAGCGTAAGTGCGTATAACCCGAACGGGTAGTAAGACGCGGTGCTAATAATATACACACATAAGGTAAAATACACACATTCGTATACACACACACACAGTCCACAAACATTCACGAACATATACACCTATGCACATATAAATATACACACCAACGGTAAAATTCACACGCACACAAATATATTTTGAATATTGGATTTTATTATAATCTAATATTAACTCAAATGATTTTAATTAATTAAAAATTGTATTTTAAAAAGGTATTTTATTCTTAATGTATTCCTAAACATGATTATTTTCTTTTTAATAAAGCAATTACAAATTAATGAAATTTCCCTTATTTTAGGTAATATCCACATTTAATATATCACCTTTATTTACCCTCTCTAGCTAATATATTTGAGTGTAATATTTATCGAGACGAGCACGACCCTTATATCTGACACATGGATATGGACCCTTTATCCACCAAAGACCCAGATAAGAGTTGACTAAGAAATTCCCACCACGTTGCGTTCAGCATATCCAATCGAGCGAGCGGAGGCCACCTAAACCAAGCAACCCTCTTTTCCACGCTCAAACAACCCCCTTCAGCATCCAGCTTACTTCTATTGATTGATTTCACTCTTCCCCTTTTTTTTACATTTTTTCCTATGTAATAGAAAAAAAGGACTCATGTAACAATCGCGTTTTTGTGTTTTTCCGATAATTTTTGAATCAACAGACGGATCTTAAGCAAACTTTGAATCGTCATATCTTTCTGATTAAGGGAGGATTGATTGAATAATTGAGTCAATGAGCTACTTAAATAAAGAATTAAACTGTAGCTTCAATTTAATTGGCCAAGGTTAAAATATGATCTTTTTTTTTTGGGCAAAGTCAAAAATACAAACTATAAAATCAACGATACACTAAAAGTCACCTCCAAAATTCGGACTTTATTTTATACTGAATCTTTTTATTTTTTTATTGTGTTCAGCCTTCAAAATAAACTCATTTTCAAATGTGCCAAAGATTTTATAAATATGATATATGTTGGTCAAACAATTTCCAAAAATATGTACGATAAATAATATTTATCAAATAAATTAGTGATGATAAAGAAATATTTGAAGAAATTTGAAATATAGTGCTAGAGAAGGCTCTAGAATATCAGGGGGGCAGACCGGGTGAGAAATGTAAAAGTCCTAAGAATCTTTTAGAAAAAAAAAACACATTATTTTAGTCAAAATAAATAAATGATTGCGCCATTACAAATACATAGCTTAATTTTCTTCACATGTTGATGTAAACAATTGTTGAATATCTGTCATGAGCATAGCGGAATTAGATGAACTTTTTAAATGAAGAGAAAGGTTGTAATTAAATTCCAGGACATCCTCGCTAGATATTCAATAAATGTTGATATCATCCTGTGAAGAATATTGAGCTATATATTTTTATTCAAGTAATATTTGATTTATTTTGACAAAAAAATGATAAAAAAACTGCAAAAATACTAACCTCTTTTTATTGGAATATATACAAAAATATAATTAATTAATTAAAATTTACTGATATTAACTGTTAAAAATGATTCTTGTGTACTTTTATGTTTTAAATGTAAACAAAATGATTTCACTTAATTAAAATTCCGAGGACCTTTATATGAAACTATTTGCTTTCGGTGATAAATATATTATAACTTTTAAGACTGGGGTGACATTTTAGACTTAATTTTATTAACAGTATAAAATTGTACTCGTGTGCTTTGTCAGATTTTAAAAATACACATCAAATTAATTTTTAATAAAATTAAATGTGAGAATGGATCGCATCTGCCGAAGCGCACCCTTAAGAGATTATTATTATTACTATTATAATTAAACTTGCCCTTTATTTCATATTCTGAAAATTGAAAAATGACACCTGGATCACGGGAATCGAACCCGGGACCTTCGGCTTAGTACGCCACTGCTCTTACCACTGAGCTATCCAGGATTCGTCCCGTGCCCTTTATTTGTTCTATATCCAACGACTTTACCAATATTCCTCTCAGCTATTTACTGATCATCTTCTTAACTGCTTGTTTTAGGGACATTTAAACAACACAATCCGCAGCTTTTAGAAATGAGATTATTCTCAGTCTTTGCTTTATCCCAAATAACCTCTCAGTGTTTTTTTTTTAGCTCAAGAGCACGCCAACTTTGCATAAAACTGGATTACTAAACGGGTCTGACCATTTGTTTTTACTTCGTTTAGCATTCATTCAGTTTGTATGGTCAGGCGAAAGGAGAAACTTTTGATCGTGCTATGATATGTGAATTAGTCCACTTGTCACGTTTTGTAAAATACGGGTGTACAATCTGCTTCCACTAAAAGGGTTGAGTGTATTTTTATTTAACACATCTACAGAAAAACACACCAATCGTTTTATATTTGAAAAATTGTAGAAAAAGACCGTAGAGATTTTTTTTGTTTATCTCACTAGCTTCTTGAGTATTATACATATTTACACTAATGGAGTAAGGATAAGGAAGGATTAACTTAGAGGAAATGTAGTCATATTCATGTAGAGTTAGAGTGAAAAACCATTTTGAAAAATCAGTTGTATTCGAATTTGTTTGTACTTGACACCGTCAAACCAAATAAGATAAGACAAGACTGGAGCCATTAACCGTGTATCCACTGTCACGGCTAATGGACCCCTAACAATAATTTATTACGTTGGACTAAATTATTGTTTACCCCGGTGGTCTTAGGGTAAAGTGCTCACCTCGATACTCGATGTTAGTGAGTTCAAACCCAAACAGGGTCAGCGGATTTTTATTGATTTATAAAAATCCAAGGCATATCTTCCTTTGGGGTGAAGTAAAAACTTCGGTTCCATTTATATGAACAATGGAAGGTATGTGAAAATACCTTTTCCAGCAAAATTATTATTGGGACCTTTCACTATTGCTCATAGAAACTATCATGTGCTGATATAATCAGTCGGTTCAGAAAGTTATCTTAAATAAATGTATAAATGAAAATTGACTCAGCTATTAACTTTATTTATAATAAAGATACATTTTAAAATACATTGAATTTACAACTATTTAAAAAGTTATAATTTTTCATAAATTCATTTAAAACCACTACGTTTAAATATAAAAAAGGGGGAGGAAAAAGAATTGCCAACAAAATCAAATCGTGTTACCACCAGTGTGTTACGAGATTGGATAGAGTTTTGTGTGCGGGGAGGGGGTAGTGGCGGAAAAAGGGTGGGTAAGTGGTTAGGAGGAGGTGATTTTAGGTGGCTTATTACCATTGTTAGATAACATCGACCCCTTTTCTATCCCTGGCCTGGGGCTTCCGCGCATTAAGTGGAGAGTAAACAAATGAGCCCAAATCCAATCAAATGGTGCGAAAATAAATGAAAGAATTACCCTCGTGGTGTGCTACAGAGGTAAAATGAGACCAGAAGGAAGAATAACATTTTTTTTAAAAAAAGAAAAAAGAATAGGATTTTCTGAACAAAACTAAAATGATTTTTGTTGAATTTTTTTTCCACGCACTCTACTACTTATTATGGTTAAACGCACATTTATTAATCAAGATAATATTGTAGAGAGGAGCAAGGTAGAATTTATAGGAAAGATATTCCGAATTTGCGTGGAGGGAGGGAAACTATTTAGGAATAAACCACTCTCAATATATCTGGACGGGATTCAAGCCACGACCTCCCCTATCAATGGTAAACAAGACTATATGAGTTTTTCATTTAGAGCTAGTACTCACTGGCACGGGTAGCCAAAATGGTAATATAATTTAATCTAACAGTTTCATTTCCGGTGATGTCATTGTAGTATGACAATGGAAGTAAGTTTACTCATGATAGAATCCAATCCTTCATTTTTATGTAAATAATATATAATAAAATGTAAAAAAAAAATATTATTTTTTTCCGGTTGCTCTTCGGGGTTGTGAAACGTGATTTATTAACTTACACGACGAAAAATGTTTCCAGGTGTTCGAAAAGAAGGTGCTTTGGGAAAGATATTTGGTCCAAAAAGGTATGAAGATACTGGGTAGTGGAGGAGGTTACATAACGATTTGTTACACACCCTGTATTCCAATAACACATTGCTAGGATAGTCAAGTCTCGTAAATTACACTGGGAATTACATGTAATGTGAATGGGAGATTCACCCCTCTTCAAGGCACTGACTGGTAAACCCAATAGAAAGAGACCATCGGGAATATTTAGACGCAGGTGGGAGGACTCATAAGTAGCGTACTTTCATAAGTGCGGCAATGGACTATCTAGTTCCTAGTACCATAAGGTAAGTAAGCATTATTTGCATAATGTAAATGGTCGTAGATATAATTTCCAACCATTACATACTTTATTACAAACAACCTTGGCGTGGTACTTACATTTTAAAGTGTTGTTTCTCAATATGAATCTAATCAACTTTGAAATAATTCTATTCAAATTAAGGTTGGGTAAAAATTTAGTACTAAAGGAATCTTTAGCATGAAGTTATTTGAGGTGTTTCTTCTAGATTGTATTAATGAATGTACGCCATCTGAATAGACCTATAATATCAGCATGAATTACATATATTCCACTCACGGTAGGAATTACTCTCTGATAGGTCTTTCAGAAGTCAATTCCTACGGTGAATGGAATTTCAATCTAACGTAACTCTAGAAACGACCTGGAACACAGTCCCTCAGTAATTAATTCCGGAGAAGATAGAAAGTGCAACGGATATAGAAACTTATTGTCAAAGGCGCAAAAGAAAAAAAAAAAAACTGAATGAACTAGCAAAATGGCATACATTTTATTGTGAACAGCCCTCTTACTCCTCTTTACCATAATTTCAATAATAAAATTATTATTATTATTATTATTATTATCATCATTATCACCAACTCTTATTACCCGTTCGGGTTACACGCACTTACGCTAATGTGTTATGGTAGGGTGATTGTGAGATGAAATGAAGGATCTACAGTTTAACGTGGAGTCCGAACCACGGCGGAGGCCTGGCATTCCTCACATTCTCAAGATGTCTTATCAGAGGTGAAGGAAGGGTTAAGGTATGTTAATGTTTTAGTTTTCCAAGCGCGGTGTCTTACTACCCATTTGCGTTATACTTTTATAAACTATTTACACTAATGTGCTAGGGATGAGAAAGATTAAATTTAGAGGAAATGTGCCCACATTTGCGTTGAGAGAGAGAACGAGATAGTGGGAAATCATTTAGGTAAAAACAGCCTCGGTACAACTGACTGGGATATAACCATGATATCCCCGTCATCGGCAGTCTAACATATTGCGAGAGTAGCGCCTTAGACTATGCGGCCTCCAAAGCGGGTATTGGGGTTATTAGAGCCTGGCAGATCAATATTTGATTTTACTTTGGTTAAATAAATATTTTGCTATGACGATTGCAAAAATACTGGCCTTTCCTCGCGGTACCTATATCCTCACTTTAAATTAGGTCAAAATACACAGACAAAAACTCAAGCTCTTACAGAATAACCCGAACCATAAATAAGTCGCAGTGCTAAAAATAATAATATACCAGTAAACCCTTGTGAAGCTTTCACACATTAAACTTTCCCCTCTTCTTTTAACATGAATTTTAAAAACACAATGTGTTTTAACGTAAACTGAGTAAGCTTTGTCTGAAGTAAGTAAAACAATCCTATCCACGCTTTGTATTAGTTGAGGAAAAGAGATGTTGACGACATAAATAATATATAGGATATTTGTTATGACTCAAGAGATAAATGGTATTTGATGGCAAATTTAAAAAAATATATATATAAACTGCCATTATGTACTCATGGCTAATAAATATTAAATAACTTTTGAAATTAATAAAAATAGCAAATCAAACTAAAGGTATTCATGGGAGAATTATTTAATTTATTTTTTATAATAAATTAATTTAGAAACTTCAGAAATACTAAATTTAACTAAAGTATCTTTCCAGCCCTAACTTAAGGTGTCAGTATGGTTAAAACACCCACACACTATTTTCACAGGCATTTCAATACGAAATACACATTTACCCATGTCAAAGTTTTCTTTCCAAATTAAATATTTACTCAAACAAAAACAGGCATAAATAACAAAATTTTATCAACTTTTATATGTCTGCAAGTTTATTTTGTCTTAAGAGGCCACACATCAGTGTTGACATTTACAAAATTCATAGCTAGAAAAGTTCAGCGTGAGTTAAAAGAAAGAAAGAAAGAAAGAAAGCATATGAAAGAAAGATGTATATAAAAACTTTTTCATATTGGTAACTGGGTGTATACAAAAATATAAGAGGGAGTAAAAGTGCTAAAGTCTGTTATAAATTTTATTTCCCATTGGCACCATCAATTCCTCCACATATCGGCTGTAATGGCAACGTGCCATATATCCATATATATATAAAGAGGAAAGGCTAGTATTGCCTTTGGGGGGCTCTGCATCACTAACTTTACTTGTTGAAACCTTACCCCATTTTCACGAGCGAATGCATCGACTCAGTTTTCGATACAATATATCGACCCGACCCCCCCACCCTCCATCTCGAAACTACAATGCATCGACTCCACACTTGACTGGCTTCACAACTCTCCTACAGTTTTATCCCCCCCTCCCCTCCAACAACACCCCATTCCACCTGTCAAACCACAATAGCGTGTTCCATTTCAGAACGATAAAGAACAAGAGGAGAATGTGTTTAATGGTTGCAGTGGTCACCGTAGAAAGTGTTTTTTTGTTCTTTTTGCGGAAAAACCGAAAACACATTTGAACTAATATATAGACTTTCATTTGCCTTTGTCACGGAAAGTATTTTAGTTGAAATATCTTGTTAGAATAGGTTAGATAAGAACAATACGTGTAGCTGATCCTAAACCAGATAGGATTCCCTATTATTGAGTGCTTAAAATGATCTATCAAAGGGGCAGAGAACCTCTGATTCCGGCTCATATATACATTTTTGTATTTTTGAACAGGTTAGTCATTATATTAAATTAATTAAATATTTACATGCTTAGGTGGACAAATGGTTTAAAGCGAGGCATCTTTCTCGAAATAAACTGCTGGTTGATGTCGTGAGTACCAAGTTTTTTTTTTCTAAATTGTCTTACACAATCTCTTTCTCTCCACAAAAAAGAGGGCGCACTTACTCTAAATTCAACCCTCTTCATCCCAAACTTAGGGTTTTACGCATTTATATACTAATTACGCTAACGGCTAGCAAGTCGTGGTGCTAAAATAATAATTAAATATGAGGCTCACACTGGTGGTCTGAAGATTTGACGCGTCAATCGGGAATCTCAGTCGGGTGTCTTTGAGGGTGGTTTTCCCTTAATAGTTTCCAGCTCTAAGTGAACGTGGGCTCACTTATTCTGAGTTTTTCCCTCTTTACTACAGTAGTGTAGGGTAATTGTGCAGATCTACTAAGCTTAAGACTTAGTGTACACAAATTATTCACAAGTTAAGTCTGGGTGTTTGGTATTAGTCGCACTTTTTTTTTAAATTATATAAACTTGTAAGTCGTGTGTTTGCAGAAGACACGTTTAGTATTACAACTACCCACATTGGTGAGCACTTGAGATAAGGCGTAAGCCTGTTCTTGTATGGTTTTTAGGGGCTGGGAGATAGATGCTCAAAACTCAGCTGGGTGTATTGAAGTTGTTTTTCCTAAATTAATCCCAAATCCCGTTTCAATGAAATTTGAGTATACCTACTTGTTACTCTACCTTTCTGATCCTAAGCTCTACCTTTCTGATCCTTAGTTCTACCTTTCTAATCCTTAACTTTACCATTCTCAAGCTTAACCTTACCTTTCTGATCCTTAACTTTACTTTTATCATCGTTAACTTTACCTTTCTCATACTTAGATCAACCTTTCACATATTTAGATCTACCTTGCTCATCCTTAACTCTAACTTTCTCATTCTTTACTTTAGCTTTCTCATCCCTAACTTTAGATTTCTCATCCCTTAATCTACCTTTCTCATCAGTGTAAATAATATGTATATAGACCAAATGGGTACAAATTAAAAACGCTCAGTGACCTTTAATCTTGGAAAACATCATAAGGTCCCGATTAATAGTCAGACTTAGTGCGCCTCGAAACATAATACGACACCTACCTAAACTCGGATGGAATGATCCAGTTTATCTTGTTTTTGGTTTCGAGCCGCACTCGAATGAAATGACCCTGTTTTGCTTATGGAACTTGTCCATTACATTCTGATATAGGTAGGTGTCATATTGTAGAGTTAAAAAAAATACATCCTTAATTTTTTCTTAAATAATTAGTGTTTATAATAATAATACTAATACTTAGCACCACGTCTTACTACCCGTTCGGATTATATGCTTAATTACTAAATACGCTAATGGGTTATGAATCGGGAAGTTTGAATATAGAAGAAGTGAACCTCCATTTTCGTGGAGGGAGAGTGGAAAACCATTAAGTAAAAACCACTCCAATTCACCCAAGCGATATTTGAACCTCAATCTCCACGTCCTCTAAAGTCCAGCTGAACACGAAACTAGCGCGTTAGATAACTACATCATAGAGGTAGATTTGAATGATTTGTGATAGATGGGCTGTCCTTGCCTACTCTATGACATTAGCAGCTCGAAAGTTAGTTTATGCACTTACATAAGTACCCCAACTATTCCTATATTTAGGTAGTTCCATCCAGTCCACCTGTCTACACCCTATCCCTCTAACTTGATTTAGTTCTATCCAGTCCACCTCAATACACCCTATCTCTTTCAGGTAAATTCTAATGTTATTCTCCCATCTGCGTCTAGGTCTTCCCAGTGGTCTCTTTCCACATTGGATTGGCCAGTCAGTTCCCTGAAAATGGTTCTAGATTCTTCCCTTCGCGCTGCATGTCCTGCCTACCGTAACCTACGAGACTTGATTATCCTAACAATGACTTGTGATGAGTACAGGATATCTAACTCATCATTATGTAACCTCCTACATTCCCCAGTAGCCCAATCCCCTTTTGGATCAAATATCATCCTAAGCACCTTGTTTTCGAAAATCTATTTTTTTTCATGTAAGGTAACGTTTCACACCTATAGAGAGCAACCGAAAACATTATTGTTTTGTCTATTATTATTTTTTACATTAATTAAAATCTGATTACCAAACCGTTCCTTCACCTCTGAAAAGACGTGTATTAATCACAACTTGTGAATGTGGGGAATACCAGGCCTCCATCGTGGTTCGGATCTCACGTTAAACTGTAGGTCCTCCATTTCATCTCACAATCACCCTACCATCACACATTAGCGTAAGTGCGTATAATCCGAACGGGTAGTAAGACTAGGTTATAATAATAATACATTAATTGAAAGAAT
This sequence comes from Timema californicum, assembly GCA_902141385.1. Taxonomy (NCBI): domain Eukaryota; kingdom Metazoa; phylum Arthropoda; class Insecta; order Phasmatodea; family Timematidae; genus Timema; species Timema californicum. The sequence continues at coordinate 30,482 of CABFOW010005504.1, read as the reverse complement.
ACGATATCTCAATAGTTTATTTACCGAGTAAAACATGTATTTTACAACTGTATTGCTTTCTTAATTTTCACTCTAATATTTTTATCGCTAGTTAAAATTGTTTCAAAATATTTAAACTCATTAACCATGTCAAACGATATGTTGTCCTTAGTTCATTAATTTTTAAATTCATATTACATTATGGTATTAACGTTAGAAAATAGATATTAAATAATCCGAATCATAAATAAAAACAAAATATTTTTTACAATGCGATACCATTGGCATATTTCCTATGTGCCGAGCTATTAAATAATGAAAACCGGGATAGGCCCTTCATTTGGAAACTCCCCATGTTCACACAATACACTAACCACGAACTTTATTGATATGTTCAACGACCATGAAATATTGTCCCAAATGTACGCATCTGAATGTCTAAATTACCTCTGAAGACCATTTGAATGACCATAAACCGTTCCAAATGAAATGCCGAAACCGATGCGAATAACGTGGATCCCAATAATATTTTCATATGAGATGTTATAATTGCGAAATTTCCCATTAATGTGTGTCGCTTCATCCACGTGACGAGTCTCCGGTGATATGTGGCCACGATACCACCACATTTTTTTCTTTCTTCTAAATGTGAGGAATTCTTGTTGAATAATAATGAGCACATTATTATTCACNTGACTTAAATAGGTCCAATTTTATTCACCCCCCCCCCCCCCTAGTGGTCGATATAGAGTATTGCAAACAGAATAAAGTCATAAAATGTGATACAGTCATTATGTAATGCAACAATAAATTTTTTCAGAAACATTCCGACGATTTTGTTGAATATATGGATAGTGCATTGGATTTTCAGTTTTTAAGACCTGGGTTTGATACCATTATATTGGAATCTTGACATTTTATTTTTCATCTACTCCATGGAAATTTTGACCCATGTTATTTAACTTAATCTTTTTATTCTTTCACGAGTTGACAATTAAAAATTTAGATACGCTATTAACGCATCCTTCTATTGGATATTCTCCCATTGTTCCACACAGACTGTGCCCAACTCTTTGGACCGCACCTGATCCTCGTGAATCACCAATGCTCACCGACGTATCTCCACTTAGTCAAATTCACGGATCATACCAGAAAGACAAAACTCAATGCCATCATTTTTTCCTGAACTTTATTATTGTCGTGTGGTACAAATCACTCCTTCGTTATCCACTCCGCACGGCAACCAACGTCACGAGGCTAATTGAGTGAGGCTTACGATCCAATCTCTGGACTTGACTCGTCCGCTTGCCAGTCTTGATGCAAGTCAACTGTTACTTCAAGTGACCTCTTAGTTCAAGTGTCTGAGAGCTCGAACCGCCAATCTTCCAAGCCACACTGCGAAACCCTATGCCAGTGCCGTCTGAAGGTGACGTCATTACATCTAGAAATAAAAAATACTAGCCTGGTGCCAAAATAGCTGGCACAAGACTGAAATGTGTACAAATTAGAAATTTAATTGTCTTTCTTCATCGTAATAATAGAATTCAATGTGAATGAAAATTAATCAAAATTAATAAAAAAATGTTAATAAAAAATTGGAACTCATANATGAAAATTAATCAAAATTAATAAAAAAATGTTAATAAAAAATTGGAACTCATAAAAGTACTTTTATGTGTTCCAATTTTTTATTAACATTTTTTTTATTAATTTTCATTCACATTGAATTCTATTATTACGATTAAATATTACCCGCCTCGGTGGCGTAGTTGGCTAACGCGCTAGTCGTGCTAAGCTCGACTGCTGAGGACGGGGAGATTGAGGTTCGAATCTCGGTCGGGTGAACTGGGGGTGGCTTTTCCTAAATGGTTTTCCATTCTCCCTCCACGCAAATGTGGGTTCATTTCCTCTAATTCAACCTTCCTAATTCCTAATAAATTAGCATAATTAGTACTTAAAGCGTATAGCCCGAACGGGTAGTAAGACGCTGTGCTAAATAATAATAATAATAATAATAATAATAAAAACGATTAAATATTGCTTCCTTATTAAAATTCACTATGTTTTTCAAAAATGTCTTTCTTCAATCATTGATAATTTTCTTTTTTAACCACTTCTTACTACCCGTTTTTGTCCGCCATAGATCGTGCGACAACTGCAGCGGGTAAATGAAAAAAATTAACACCGTTAATTATAGTTGCTTTGTTATTCCCAAACTGTTTTATTTAGAGCTATTCTTACTATTCATATAGTCTATGCGCATCTTATGTACACCAATGGCTTAGGTTTGAGAAAGGTACGACTTAAAAAAAAAGAGGGGGAAACTATTTAGGTAAAGCACCCTTATTACACCCAGCCAGGATTTGAATCCTGATCTACACGTCATTGCCAACCCAGACTTGATTATCCTGGCGTTCATCCCACGTGTCTACTGATGCAAGTTTGTGTTGAGTTGATATGTTGTTTAAAATTTTATAGTAATAAAAACATTTTTCGAATGGGTAGTACAGTGAAAATTAGAAATCATAATTAGAGTTGATATAACTATGATGCAGTCCTATCCTTTTCCAATCAAATTATTTCTAAGTTTTATATTTATTCTTTTATTAACCACCTTGGTGACGTAGTTAGCTATCATACTAGTTTCGTGTTGAGTTAGATTGCCGAGAATGGGAAACTCGAGGTTCGAATCTCATTCAGGTGATTATTTTTCTGAATGGTTTTCCACTCTCCCTCAGCGTAAATATAGGTTCACTTTCTCTACATTCAACATTCCTAATTACTAATTCATTAGCGTAGTTAGTACTCAAGCGTACAACCCGAACGGTTAGTAAGACGCGGTGCTAAGTATTATTACCTATTTCTCTATTCCTTTTTACGCAAGTGTTGATAAGTTCTATATTACCGGTTAGTTCTAAAGTGCTAATGATTATTAATTTAAATAGTTTAATCTAATCTAATTGAAAAAAACCTTTACAAAGTATGAAAAAACCCCGGTGTAGTAAGAAATATTCAACAGCTAGTACGTCTATCTTAGTATTGCCTCTTACTTGAAGGGAAATGTCATCACATTGCGACTGGAGATTTAAAATGACACAAATGATTCTAATAATGTATCTTAAATTAATATTATATGAACTTTTGATAAATCACTTGTTTTGTTTAACACTTGAGCTATATATATATATATATATATATATATTTCTCCAGCCACTTACAAAGATCTCAAAACTGCGACGTTTCAAATTAAACGTAATAAGAAATGTGCTATTATCATCACCTTTTCATAATTTTAAATGTTATTATAAAACTGTAATAGTCCAGGTTTTTAACCTTATCACCTCTGTTTAATAGTGGATCTCGGGATTTATGGACGTATAGAGTCTCAGTGCCCCAGTACGTGACCGCCTTAACTTAACTCAAGTCAGTAAGAGATTTTCTTATATTTATTTAGCACCCATTCGCCCCCTACGCACATGTGCTAATTACGTTAATGTGATAGGAATGATAAAGGCTTAGTTCAAAGTAATTGTTCACGAATTTGCATGGGAAGATACTTAGGAGAAATAACCCTCAATACACCCAACTGGAATTCAAACCCCGATCTTCTCCTTATACAAAAGTCTAGTCTATTGCAATAGTGATGCCTTAGGGAATGCAGCCACCGAAGAAGTTCAATCCCGGGTGGTATTTTCTGAAAGATATACCACATCAAACGTGGTAGGTATACCACGGGGTAGGTCTTCTCATGACATCCCCCAATGAACACTGATAATTTACATATACGCTATACCTCACCCATTAGCTTCATCCTACTTTTATTATGAACGAAAACGTAAAATGTGTTAAACGTCACTTTTAATTTAAACCTCCCCCCTTTTTTTAGTTTTTTACATTGTTGACGGCATTACCATAAATCATTTTTTGGCCTCTGGGAGCTCGTTTATAAAATTATGATATCATCGCACCACTATCCTATTACACAGACTGATTGAAAACCTCGGAGGTAACGAGGCCTTTTAGAACAAAAACGAAACAAAACAAGGTAGAAGACAGGCGGCAAACACGAATCAGGCCATCCCCTCGTGACTGGGCCGATCGACGTGTTTGCCACATTTTTTATACAGGACACGTTCACCCGTTTTGGTGGCCGAATGACTTAAGGCGTCACTTCCCTGTCAGACCAGCTTACAGATGATGTGGAGATGGGGGCTCGAATCCTGATCAGGTCAACAAAGGGTGGTTTTCCCTCAAAGTTTTCCCACTCTCACTCGCCTCGGTGGTGTAGTTGGCTAACGCGATTGTCGTGTTGAGCTCTACTGCTGAGGACGGGGAGATCGAGGTTCGAATCTCGGTCGGGTGAACTGGGGGAGGTTTTTCCTAAATTGTTTTCCACTCTCCCTCCACGCAAATGCGGGTTCACTTCCTCTAATTAAACCTTCCCAATTCATAATCCATTGATGTAATTAGTACTTAAAGCGTATAACCCGAACGGGTAGTAAGACGTGGTGCTAAATATTATTATTATTATTTCCCACTCTCTTTTCTCGCAAATTTAATAAGATCAGCTCTAAAATATTTCCTCCTCCCTACCCCATTAGAGTAATTATCATATATGCGTGCAACCCGAACAGGTAGTAAGATGTGATAAAAAAAATAGAATTAAAAACTACTTGGTTCAATTTTTTTAAGCACCTTGTCTTACTACCAGTCAGGGTTATACGCTTGTTTACTAATTAGGTATACGCTAATTACTTTAGGGAACGGAAGGCTATATTTATATGAAGTGTACCCACTTTTGCGTGGAGAGAGAGAGAGAGAGTGGAAAACCATTCTGAAAAAGCATCTTCAGTACACCGGACCGAGATTTGAAACTTGATCTCCCCGTCCAACCACTGAAATGGGTGGGTTAGGTTTGGAAGTAGGTGGTTACGGGTTAGTCCTGCTATTAAATTAATAAATATCTGAGCTGGATAAGCAGTGCTGAGCCCACTGCTCAATGTTAAGCTTGTTAGTAAGTTTAATTAAATATGTGTATTTTAAAGTCTAGGTTAATGGATGGTTTTAAATGTGATGATGTGCGATAACATATAGTCAATCTAATATTTTTATCAATACAATATATATTAAGAAAATTAAAAGTAATGTCAATATATTTTAAGAAAAAGTGGTACTGTACAAAAGTAGAAAGTTAATTTTTTAATAAATTTATGAAGAATTTGAAAAATATGGTCCCAGTTGAAACAATAAGTATTATGAGTAATTTTATTAAAATAATATTTTAAAATAATACAATTCAAGGTAGTCCAAAGTAATTTTAGGTTAGAGACGAAACAAATTCACTTTAATAATTTAAATGTTTCATATTTTTTTGCCAAAGATTATACACCTAAAATTGTGTTCTTTTCAAATGTTATTTAGCTATATCTAAATAAAACAAAATGAAAACAAATAAATTATGTGGTAGAGAAGAGTTTGGTAGAAAGGAACCTAATTAAACCCACATTCACATGGAAGAAGAGGGGAGATAAATATTATTTCTAATCAGTTTAGGATGATATTTGGTTCAAAAAGTTATGAGTCTACTGGGGAGAAGTAGAAGCTACATAATGATGAGTTACATACCCTATACTCATCACAAGACTTTGTTAGGATACTCACGTCTCTTAGATTTGAGTGTGCAGGATATGCATTGCAATTGGGAGATTCAAGAACCTTGATCAGGGTATTGAATGGTACACCCAATGAGAAGAGAATATTGGGAAATCCTAGACGCAGATAGAAGGGTAACATTAGATTGATTATGAGAGAGATATGGTGTGATACGGTGGATTGAACTTTCGTCATCGTGGCAATCAACTTTCGAGTTTCTAATGCCTTAGAGTTAGTAAGTAAAGTTATTTGACTATACATGACTAATGTTGACTAAGGTGATTAGACTATGCCTTGCGTAGGGTATCTGTATGAAGGGGTCTCCTCTGCGAGGAACACAGTAACTAATTCCTTTGACATAACGTTTCAGCTGGTGTCATCAAGGAGACGCGATCACCCATGCTCATGATACTGTTTTACCTGAAAATAGATCGCTTTTGATGCCTACTCTGATTCTAGCTCAGATGATAAGGAAAAGCACCACCCACTTCACCCCTCGTAACCACGAATGTTTTGTCCGTATTCATTGAAACATCAAAACACACCTCAGTTGGTTTGTGGGGTGGTTTTGGGATTCACCTCTTGGAATAGACGGATAACGCTTTCCTAATTGACACATAAGTTGAAGCCTAACACACTTCAAAGGGTAGGTTTATCGATGAGAAAATCTGGTCAGAGATCTGTGGTCAGTTTATTTGGGGAAAATGAATTTTTAATAGTTAAAGTACCAACACCTTTATGCTAAAAAACTACATTCCTTATTATTTTTTTCTATTTGTAAGGTAACGTATTGGGCGTTAAAATGTTTTATGATTAGAAATAATCCCTTATGAGTACATTGAGATATCTCAATACAATTTATTACAACTATGTCCATTATTTTAGCTCGTTTTGTAGTTCTTAAAATTTAGAGGCCAAAAGCTTCCACATTTCAACAAATGAATAATTTAGAGAATATAAGTATATGCAAAAATAAAATAAATGGTTAGTTTTACCTAGTATGACTTTAATTAAGCTATCATATTATGAAAAACAGTTTTGGTATTAATATTTAAATTGAAAAGCACACTGTTTTAAAACTTCATCAAAGATTTTGTTTAGACAAAATTTGAGATGATTTAAAGAAAATTGATATATACGTAACATTACTTTAGAAAATCTTTTAATATTTTTGATTTTATTCCTAGGCGATGTATGCTAACAATTTTCAAAAATATTTAACTAAAATTTTTATTATTAAAAGAGCAACAGAAATATTAAATTAAACTAAACTAACTAAAATAGTTAAAATTGTGTAGGAGTTTTGACACTATGCAGATAATTATTTAAATCGCATTACAATTTAGGAAAATAAGTCTAATAAACTGGCTTTGTTCAAACTCTGTAAATACTCTCTTTGAAAATAATGATAAGATAGCTATGTGTATATTTTTAAGAAAAATATTTCCAAGTCAAAGGAATCTCAATGTTTGACTAAACCATAAAATTATATTGGTTGCTAATTATTTATTTTTGTCACAGCGTCTCAGTACTTGTTCGGGCTATACGCAAAATTATTCGTTATTAAATATTTACTCAACATTGAGATACGCTTTCCAAAATGGGCATTCTTCTGTTATAAAAAAAAGACTGGAGATTAAAAATTAAAATTAGAATGAAATATATTAAATATATGTACAGATAAGAATAAAAATGTTTTGTTATGATTCGTTTTCAATCCATTTAAGTTTCATTTATAGCCCAAATGATCTTTTTTAAAAAAAGTTTATTGCGTGAATTAAACAACAAATTAATGGCTTGGGTTAGGAGACCCCGAAAACTTGCCAAATTTATAATTTTTGTGCTATAAATAAAAAATATAACCTTTTGATATAAAACTTAACAATATTTGCTTTGTTTTAGAAAATTTATTGCACTGAAAAATAAAATACGTTGAAATAGAAGTTAAATTATTTTTAAAGGGATATACAGAAGAGGCGCTAAATGTGTATTCAAATAGATCAGCTCTGTGGTCTAGTGTTCAAATCCTGGCTGCAGATCCAGAGGTCCTGGCTTCGATCTCCAGTCCTTCCAAAATTTATCTTTGAAGTAGTGGGTCAAGAACGAGCTTAGCTCATTCTAGTGAGTACAAATGGGGAGCTAGTTGAATAAAAAAGTATCAGTTAGGTTTAAAGAAGTGAGATTAATGGCCGGAGGACTCAATGTGGTGATCACATGATATCCTCTATCCGCATTTGTAGGCACTGTCATCGCTAACGGGGTGGCAGCCTCTTTCTCTGTATAACCCCAACTATTGTATAGTTACCTAATTTTGATTAATTCACCAAATAGAATCAAAGCAAGTTCTTAAATTATATTTAAAACTGATTTTTAAATAGTATTAAAATGATCCGTTGATTCACAAATAATAACTTTTGTTTCTTATTATTTGGACCGTCCTAATTGATAGGTGAGTCCTATTAAAGGGGCGGGTATTAATACAATTTTGGGTGACCTGGTGGTTTAGGTGTAAGGTGTCGGACTTCTATGCTGGTGGTCCGGGGTTCAATCCTCGGTACAGGCACAGATTTATCAGATTACCAAACCCTTCCTTCATCTCTGACAAGACGTGTATTAACCACAACTTGTGAATGTGTAGAATGCCAGGCCTCCACCGTGATTTAGATTCCACGTTAAACTGAAGGTCCTCCATTTCATCTCACAATCACCCTACCATTACACGTTAGCGTAAGTGCGTATGACCCGAATGGGTAGTAAGACGAGGTGCTAATAATAATAATAATAATAATAATAATAATAATAATAAACATAATTTGAAGTTTGTTTTAATCTCACCTAGACATTTCAATTTTTGGTATTAATGTTCACTGTTTTTTTTAATTAGGCTGTTTTACACCTGGATTAGTAAATTATTAACGGCTTAGTTTAGAATATTGGGCTAGGGAATTAAGTTTTAAATGATTTTGATAAAAGCAACGCAACTATTTGTTAGGCTCCGTGGTAACTATTGGGTTTAATGTAAAGGGCTGTGTGTGCTGTTCTAGGTTAATTTTTAAGTTTTCAGTGTAGCTACTACATCGTGCTCGGAAAGATTTCTCGATAGAACCTTAGAGATAAATTTTGTTTTATTAAATTTCTATGATACACACAAGCTAGTGTCATATTTTTCAGGCAATTCCAATAAAAAAAAGCCTCCATAAAAATGAGATTTTGCACTGTATATAATCTGTCCTTAAACGCCAGGAATAGCCATCCACTTGTTTTTGATCAAAATTGTAGTTATCTTTTTTTCTCATTGCTTATATGTAATATCCAAATAAGTTAAATCATAAACTGTAATTATTTTATCATGATTTTAGCAATTTTTTCCAGCGTTGAATTGAAATGATATATGAACTGTTATATACGTAACATACAATATATTATTTGGGCGTATACATTAACCTGTTTACTTCTATGTGTTGACTAAAGTCATTTATATGTTTTTCAAGCACGACTTAACACGAAAATAAAATAATTCCTGCCCTTAATATTTTATTATAAAATGTCTTATTCTGTGTTACATTGGTCTGTAAGTGTTTTGATAGTATGATTGTATATTTATAAAGCTTACGTAAGAAAAACACATTTAATATGCTACAGTATCTCGAGATTCCTTCAAGTCTGAAAGGCTAGAGACTAGGTAAAAGTAACACAACACTGGCTATATTTGTCGCATACCGACTCACCAAACAACTGTGTATTAAGGCTTGAAATGTTGCGCCCATTTATACTGAAACTACACTCCGTCAGTTTCCAAATTTAATCAACATGCATTTACTTAAAATAAATTTCAATGCATTAATAAATCGATATTAGCTTATGATTTTGATTGTAATGTGCAGACACATTTTTTTACTGTATATTATATTGTGTATATATTATATGTGTATAATAATTTAATATTACCAACACATTATCATTTCCATGTTAAATTTTGGTTGGCAAAAAATTATATTGAAATGAATTAATCATTTCAATAAAAAGAAAAAGTTTAGTATTTGGGTAACCCAGCTTATCTATATTGTTAGGCTTAAACAATTTCTGGATTTTACACTTTAATTGGTTTGAGTTAAAATTAACTATTAACTATATATATAAATATAATACGTATTTTATGTTTAGTACTAAATTATTATTGAGTATTTAAATTCCAAGAAATTACTTAAACTGTAGTCTCTTCCAAAATAGCCAGTACATTATAAAAATGTTATAGTAATATTTTTGAGAACGACTACAGTTTTATGTGCTTTTTTTTTGTTGGGGGAGGGGTTCTATTATATATATTTAAAATAAAATTACTTTGTTTACATAAATTAAACCACCCCCTTATTTTAGAGTATCTGTAACCACTATATTCTATTTCATTTTTTTGTTTGTGTAAATGATCTAAAGAGCTTATAAACACAAAATGTAAGTTAAAAATCAATACTTTTCCCAAATCTAATTTTCTCAAATTACTTAAATTCGTAATGGATTAATTATAAAATGAACTCTTTTTGTAATCACTAGCAGCCTTATTTTCCCATTTTAAATAGCCCCTTATTTCTTTTTTATATAATCTAATATACAATATTTTAATTTTATATTGATCTTGTAAAATAAGTAATACATGTGTCGGCATGTGAAAGTCTAAAAATTAGATAACTCTTCAAGGATGTATGTGTGTGTTGACTTTGTGGAAGTAAAAGTATGATTAAAAGCTTGAAAAAAAAGAAGTGAACTTGGTTTGACTTGGACGAGATACTTCATCTTAGTAATTAATTAAGAAAGTTCTTTTTCGTATTTATACTTCGAGGAGCCTCTTCGTGATATTAGAAGTTCATCCCTCAAATACTTGGCTACTCCAATCTTCGTAACCCCTCTCAAGTGCTTGTAAGATACAACATTGATTTCAGGAAGAAATTTCTTATACAGGAATGAGTTAGGGGTTAAGCTGGGCTGGAAAGGAGCATGCATTAAGATAAGTATTTTTTTAAAGTTTTTCCAACAAAAATTTTTGGTCTAAAATAAATTAAATATTCATATGGTAATTACATTTAGTCTTATATACATATTAAATGTAACCATGCTTGAATATTTATAGTGAGATTTGCAGAATTTGACAAAGACTAAATCTATTAATTTCAAAAGTTTCTGGTTAGATGCCACAATGCTCATGATCAATATTCAAGATCTGTTGATATAAATATGTGTAGAAAATCGAACTAAACCTGTATACTGAAACCATATTTTATTTTTTTTCCTTAAAAAAAGGGGGTTTTGTAATGAAAACTGCCAAAATACAGGCTTCAATCTTCATTTCCACCTTAACAAGATAACATTTTGTTTTCTTGTACCTCGTCTTTAATTACATGTCGGGACTATTCATATTTTACCACACCATTGTGACAGGGATGAGAAATGTACAGTTTAGAGGAAATTTACCTGAATTTACGTGAAGTGAGATTGAGAAACAATTTAGAAAAAAAAAAACTTATATTACAACCAACTACTATTCTATCCTTGACATAATCAGCGATAAACGGGAGTAGAAGATTTCTCTAGGTTTAGCAAACACACCCCATATAGGGTTTCTTTAAATGACACCATTGTAATTTTTTCTCCCATATGACTAACTTCCCCAGGTACAGTAGAAGCCAAGCGTCTAACATCATTAGATTCACCTGCACTACACAATAAAAAACACGTTGCACACTAGTGTAACACTATAGGATCGTCTTGGCCACCCCTAAAATAGGTCTATTGGGGCCAAATAGTACTCACTTTGTTAAGTCTGACACATATGCTAAGATTTTCATACATGTATATATTTTACTAGACCTATGCTAATAGCGACTCTCTATATGGTACTCTGAGAATCAATAAATCTCCCGAACCTTTACAAAGGACAGAAAGGTCTATATTGTATCAAGACATAGTATACAATATAACATTTAGACTTTCTTATGTTTCGTCTTCTGAATATTTCAGAAAAGAAACTTTTCCCCCCTCTGTATCGACATCAAAGCAATGAACCGAACAACATGAATCGTTCCCTCCCCATCAACTCAAGCAACTTTGCCGCCTTCTAGTTACTGCCGCCTTTTCCTTTATGTGACCTCAAGACAATTCCCTCACCATCGTCATTAATACAACAATGGACGCAGTGTACCTTGAAGACGCGTACTTAATTAACATTCCTAATTAGAACAACGTTTTAATTTGAATGACTTTTGCTCGCACTACCTCTTCAAAGTTCAATTTTTTTTCTTACTCTCTCCCTCTTTCTCTGGTTTCTCTCTGTGTTCAGTCGCAAGTTGTAAAATGGGGTGAGGTTGAGGTTCAAAGTCACTCCCGAGCTCTGCACGGTGCTCCTATAGTGTACCAAGATGTTCCAATTATAACTAGTTGGTTGATTTCTTATAGCTGATTTGAAAGGCAATCAAACCTATGACAAAAGCTCGGAACTTTCCTTTTATCTAATTAGGAATGTACAGTAAGTACGGAACAACTTTCTATACACTTATCACTAAGATAGTTTTGGTGCCAACATTATATCGACATGTTTAATTATTCTAATAATCTAAGGGAGGAACTTTTCAAATACTTTTTATTTACTCTCTCATCTAAAGAAAGAGTAGTGTGATTGTGAAAATTTTCTACCTTGAGATTATGATGAATCTTTACAGTTTATATGTACCCAAATCCAAAAATGTAGATTCTAGAACTTTGTCTGTCTCCATGTCTGTAGGTCGTCTGTCCCTGACCACAAATATGAAACGGTTTGATTAATTTGGTTTAAATTTGATATTTAGATATTATATGGATACACCATAGGATATTTTTTTTTATTTTGACCTTAATCCTTTAAATTAATAATAATTCGTAGATGAATTATTTTTTGAAAATGACTCTGAAAATTGAATCCCTACATATTCATCAAAATATTTACACTTTGAGGGAAGACCCGCTGTATAAGTTTAAAATATTAAACAAATGTAAATCACTTAATGTATTTAACCCCTGTCACTAATTACCATTCTAGAGGTAATTAATATTCACAAATGTTCTTTGCCTGTGACCGTTGACCCTGAAATGTTGACATGGCTACGGCCTTCATTTAAGATATACTCGTAAAGGTTTTCACATTCCCATCTCTTGTAACCACAAGAGAAGGGTGTGGTCTAAGTGCCGCAACTTTCAAGGTTGATCGTGGCCCTACTCTCATGCATACGTACTAACATGTGTTCTGGTTACATATTATTCGGACACCTCAAAAATATTCCGGACATTTTCCAATATAAATAGATAAGGTTATAGTTGTCACTGGTTCATGTAGTTAGAAAAGCTGTCTATATTTCAAAAGAAGAAAGAATGAACATAATAATTCCCTGGAAATTGGTTAAGTAAAATATCTGACCATTGGATTCTTCTCTATAACGGACAGTTTAAATTCACCCGGATGGATAACATTGGTTCTTACAGTGAAACACCTTCCCAATAACGGGCTTTCTCGGTAACGGACGTGGACACTGCTACTTCAAGGTCGAACCTCCTCCCTCCCCTTCCGATCCTTCATCGGGGGTTGTTGTCCCATCAGCTTAGTTCTGTGTCCGTACACACATAATTAAAGGCTTACTGTTCACATTTATTTTATTTGCTTTTTTTTTAATGTGTATAATACAATATGTACAGTAAGATAATTACAATATTTATTCATCTGTCATAATTATCCAGCACACAATGATAATTATCCTGTATACAATGCTGCACAATGCAGTAATTATATAGTTATATATATATATATATAAACTATATATGATTATATATAAATAAATAACGTACACGTCTTATAACGCAATTTCTTTTATCCCGGACGGTGTTCACTATTAGGAGAATTAACTGTATATAAGATATGATCAAGATAATTAGATGTTGAGAATTTTGACAAAGTATTTTTTATTATTTTTGTATTTTTAGGACTATATGTGTAAAAGAAAGATACGTAATTTACATTATAGATACATTTAACTTTTTTATTATAATATTTTTAACTTTTAGGCTTACAAAAATAAGAAGTACATACTATAAGCGTATCTATAAGTTTATATTAGGCGGTATCAAATTAATATCGCTCTATATAAGCTGAGACCGAGAGTAATGACTATGTTTGTGATGTTAGGGGCGGGGTGAGGGGGATCTATTATGGTTTTCAATTATTCAACATTAGCTTTGCCTCACTTATTATTTAAAAAAACACCATAAAATTCAGAATTAACATATTGATATCGGTTACCATGTTACCCCTATTTATTAATATTACCTTTTGACAATCATCCCTACCAGTAGCTACCACGTCCCTGGCATTTTCAAGCAAAAAAGGGCACATTTTAAACACTTTACTTTATAGATTAGTAAATATATTCCTGTAAGGTTTGGAAAATTTAACGTAATATTTATTAAAATATTAAAACATTGATGAACCAGTAAATTTATAAGGCTCTGTATAATATATCTAAAAATAAATTTTAACTCAAAACACAATTTACGCCCTATCGTCTAATAAAATTCTCAAATAATTATGAAAACAACTTGGCTGCTTGGTGTGTTTTAAATAATTTAGAAACAAAACAAGCTAATTTTATTCGTAATATTTGTTTATAACATACCACCTCTGTATATTACTACAGAGATGAGTTTTGTTTAAAGAGAGGTACAATCAACAACGACCTGTATGATAATATTCTAGCCGTTCTTGTTTCTTATTTCACGCTAGTGCTAATACAACAAACATGTACGAAGAAGTATTATATTTACACAACGAGTCCATTATATTCCAAGTGCCCATTTAGGTATGTTCTGTGTAGAATCACAATTAGATTTCACAAGAGAAAATGTAAAGGACTCTTTAAGATAAAGCCTCTTTTGTAAGGATAATGCCATTCATTGTGAGGTTCATTTAATTCCACGCCGCAGAATAATCAACCTTTAGACTTTACCAGAAAGCAAGAGAATTGAAGTGTTATAAGTTTATATGATTCTCAAAATGCTTTACTTGTTGTAAGCCATAATTCAGAAGATGAATATATAGAATACCACAAATAAATTAATTGATACAAATAATTAATTACATAACATATAGTTCATAATACCAGATATATTAATGTTTCAATTTTTTTTTTTCAAAACCTTAAGACGATAAGGATTTTAGTAGCTGTTAGCCTTCCAAAATGCTTTTACTCGCTTTTTCCCGATGGAAAAACAATTTTTTTAGCCTCATAAGAATTTGAAAAAAATTATCTCTGATATTTGATGTAATTATTTGGAAAAACAAATAAAGATAATTGTTTGTAATGTAAAAACAATAACAAAAAACCATTTTGAACCAAATTGCTTAGGCTTATATTTTAAATATTCAAATTATAAAAAATAAAGTCATAGGTAAACTACCCTTTAATAAATGTTTACACAAAAACCAAGTACATAGTGCTATTCTAATGGTCAACTGCTCCATTTATATTAATTTTGATGCAAAATTGCTATTTTTAGTTTAAAAATATTTTAAAATAAAGAAACAATAATCAGTAAACTATCTTTAATTGAATGGCTAGGGTCCAAATAAAAAACTTTATGAGGTATAGCCCTATAAGTTTAAATATCAAATTCAAACCAAATCCATATAATGGTTTGGGTCTGTGGTCAGGGGTAGACAGATACACAGAAAGACAGACAGAAAGATAGACAGACATGGGTATACATGGTCGGAGACAAAGCCTATAAAATATACATATCAAGTTTGAACAAATTTATCTAGCTGTTTTGGAACCATGGCTAGGGACAGACAGACATACATACCTACATGAGGATGGATATTATTGTAAAGTCAACGTTTTTAGCTAGGCTCGCATAAAAGGTAAAAATTGATCCTAATATCGAGATTGATTTTGCATTAGTACAATACTTTCTCTTGATACGAACAAATAAAAATCATAATAGTGTTACTGTAATAATTTAGGTATATGTTAATAAACTTGAATAGGCAACATGGAAAGGATATTTTTCACATTCCAATATATATTTGGTTTTTTTGTATACTTATGTTTAATTATATTCATTGTATTTGTAACACAATAAAGTGTATACAATGTACAAGATAACAAAATATGAACTGGAAAGGTATGCTAGAACTGCCAGTTATTTTCCAGTTTTTACCTTAAAACTTGCCCAAATAAATACAATATTGCTCGAAGAGAAACATATATGAGTTTAATTTTATTCACATTATTATATCAACAGTTGTTAAATATTTGTCATGAGAATAGCAGCATTTGATGAGATACTCTTTAAACGAAGAGAAAAAGTTGTCCTAAAAGTCCAGGACACCATTGACAGACTTAATATCACCACGAGAAGAAAATTAAACTCTATTTTTCTACTATAAAAACATTATATATATTTTGACAAAAAAAGTTTTTATATAAAATTCACATAAACACTAACCTTTTCTCGCTTACCCTACACCCCACGTTAAAAAGCTTTTGTAACTTACTTTGCACATTTTCAAATATAGAAAACTATAATATTACACTTGAAATATCAAATAATATTTTTTAAATGATGAATATATTTATTTGTATAGTTCTTTTATAAGATATAACATATTATGTTTAAATTGGAAAGTTTTATGTATTGAAGATAAAAAGATATAATTATTACCATTGGAAATGAAGTATTTACCATCAATATTGACTCTACTGTGAACATGAAAGTTTAGACGGAAGCTAAGCTGGATTTTAAACCAATTTAATATTTCTAGAAGATAAATGTTTGCATACCAACTACATTGCTGGGGAGTGCTTTTTTTAGAAACTACCAGATATTTTCGCCATAAAGTACATCCTAGTATCAAATGGTTAACTTATGAATCCAAATTTTTATTCCCACAAAATTATAAACATTGAAAGAGATTAGGATTCACTTAAATCAAAACATAATAAAAAGTGGTAGCTGGTTTTCAATCAAGAAATACAAATAAATCGACAAACGCTCAAAATTAAGATAAGTTGGAACTAATAGCTAGTAGAGGGACTTTTATCGGTTACTACCCGATACCTTGGACACTAAATGACGTCCAGCAGGGGAGGAAATGGTTATAATGTGCTCAGTGTCTCAGTCCTACACCTAGTCAAATTACATAACCACACTCCAGAGGGGTAGTAAACACCTCTTTTCTCACGGTCTTAGTTGCTACTGCATAAAGCTACACATGCGCAGTCCAGAGTTTCCAACAGGTTTTTGTATCCAACCTCGTTTGTGAAAACTTATGTTAATGCTTGTGCTTTTCATTTTTGACAAGGCCAAACCCATAATAATGAACAGCTTGTCTCATTCTAAGCATGTATTTTATCTAGTTCTCAACTTTAATCAGTGGAACTTGAAGATACTAGTTTCTTATAGATGTAACAGTAGGCAATAATAGTGTTCCATAGTCATTACCACAGCTCTTGTTCACAGATGAAGGCCATGAGGTTATTGCAGCCCACGTCAAACATTGGTTTATCTCGGCGAATACATCCGCAGTTCTCGGCTTTGCTTTTGTCACTTGGTTCTGAGGCGGCCCAATTAACAAACCCTGTACTCTCTAAAGATGCTCCTGCAAATATATCAACATGGGAATGGACAAAATATTTCATTTTATTTTGTTTTCAATTGATTTGTTGGGAAATTATTTGACTTAAAATTGCATATCTAATTATTATTACTATATTTGTTAAATATTTATTAAGAATATATAATTTAACTCAAGTTGGGAATACAGGGAGCGTGGGAAAAGACCAATCTTTTTGCAGTTTTTATAGCAAAACTTATTTTTCACCAAATGAAATAAAATGCTGTTTCAATATTAATTTCTTCACATGGTGATATCATCAGTTGTTGAATATTTATCATGATCATAGCGGAATTAGAAGATAATTTTTTTAGATAAATAAAAACAAATGTCAATAATTCTCAGGACAATCTTGATAAATATTCAATAAATGTTGTTATCACTATGTAAATAAATTTAAATTCTATTTTTGTGTTGAAGAAAAATTTGGTTCATTTTGCCAAAAAACTTTCTTATATAAAAACTGCAAAGAATAAGGACATTTTCTCATGTTAACCACATTCCCACCTTAAGGGAAACTCATATGCCTACTTACAGCAAAATAGCCACAAATTGCGGAATTAATTTTGGAAACATCTTTTCTGAAGTGTTAAGAACACTAAAGCAATCCTCTATTGTCTTCACAATTGTTTGTTAGGACCCCGTTAAAAATTAAATTAATATGATTGAGGAATGTTACAATGTTACTAACCATATGTCTATACTTTGATATTATAAATGTGACATTTTGCGTTCAAGTCGTTGAAAATAATAATATTTGTGTTGTAACCTTTTCGCGATGTTTCAGAAAAGGAAGTATTGTGAATATCGAAAAAACCAACTCGAGATTTTGATGGATGACCCCTTGAACCTTAAAATGTGGTTTTATAAATGCCGCCTCTCTGTATCTTGGCCTGGATATGAAACTATTATACTTTTCGGGCTAGACCTTGGTATCTAGAGCTTTTATAGGGTACCCCGGCCAGAAGGAGATTTGGGGATTATATATCTGACCCTAACATTAAACGTAGTTTACTTAAGGCTCTAACTATTTAAATAACAATTCGTATCCAGGCACTGTTTAACATTACAAACAAAATGTTGCATCTCATTTTCCCCCAAAAATGAGTTTACATAAGAGGAAATTTCAAATTTGTATCATATCTCCGCAACGATTTGATAAATAACATATCTTATGATTACAAAGTTGTAGGAGTATTAACGATACAACACTTTAAGAAAGATTTTATTTTATAAAACTAATATTTTCCGAACTTCAAGTAAATATTTGTTTTTAAATAAATGTCTGGAAAATGGGGAGAAAGTTTCTTTACTCTTTTGATAACCGAGATGTATCTCTTTTCTTAACATATTATTTCTGTAACAGTGTAAATTATTTCATTTTTTAACTTTGGTAGAATATGTTGTTTTTTACATCGCGATTTTCCAACAATATATATTATTTCGTTTCATTATATCTTACAGAGTTAAAGTAAATATCCCAATTTTTGGGTAAAGGAGCGAGCGAGAAAATTTGTGTAGTGAACACTCAATTTCTAAAACAAAAAATATATAATTAAGAACGCAAAGTATTTAATCCTCTACAGATTTTCTCAAACTCCAGGAAGGAGCCCTTTTAAAATTATCTACGTTTATTTTAAATTAGATAATGCTATATGTATTGTAAATTATTAATTATTAACCCTCAAATATAATTTATACCACTATAAATCCACATGGCTGATTCACTCACTGACATTAATATTTACTCACTTCCAGATGAGCTAGAATCTTGAAGTTTGGTAAACTTATAGATTTTAGCTTGTAGCCAACGGGAAATTCCAAAAAGTTAAAAAATGTAATTTTAACCCCCAACAAAAATTTAAAATGGCGGAGTAACTTTAAAGTCAGTGCGGACCTTTCTTTGGAAATCTCTTGTGGCTAAACGGTAAAACTCGTCAAAAGTGGCTCTGGCATTAAATTTGTTTACATCCACTTGCAAAGAAAATGAAACGGGGTTTTGGGGGCGTAGCCCCCAACGAGCAAAGCAGGTTTAGTTATATATTTAGACACTAACGTTAATACCCACAAGTTTTTTTAAATACACATTTTGATTTGTTAAATTTATATACCTTACAATAATTTATAGTTATTTTGAATGCTTGGCAAATATTTAAATATATTTCTGTGAATTTGTTTATAACTAATCATTATGTTTTTAATCCTACCTAAGACAGTCTTATATTGACCCTCATTATACATGTCATGAAATCCAACCAAGGCGAAGTCATTCTCCCATCCATCTTTGACTTTAGGATATCTTCGGAATAGCCCTTGAACCACTTCGAGTTCCCTCTCCGAATTAAGAATGACGAGATGTCCTCCTTCTTTGGAACAGGTTTTCTTAGCCTCGTCCCATGGTTTCAAAGTCGTATGGAACTTGTAGTAGCCGACACCAGGCACGAGTTCGTAGTCTGGACCGGCTCTTATTGGAGGAGCTGAGAAAAGAGGCAGTTATTATTATTAATATTATTATTAGCACCGCGTCTTACTACCCGTTCGGGTTATACGCACTTACGCTAATGTGTAATGGTATAATCTGAACCACGGTGGAGGCCTGGCATTCCCCACATTCACAAGATGTCTTGTCAGAGGTGAAGGAAAGGTTTGGTAATCAGTTAAATCTGTGCCGGAACCGAGGATTGAACCCTGGCCACCAGCACAGAAATTTGACACCTTACCCCTAGACCACAAGGTAACCATAAAGAGGCAGTTATTTACTAAATAGTCATTAATAGGGCCCAGATTTTGATGACATGGGATTTTTTTTATTAGTTCATCACATACAATGCTCATAAGTACATAAACTCTGTTCATGATCCCCTTGTAAAAACTTATATTTTATAGATAATTTTTATGCATTTTTGAGTCTTTAAAAGTCATTTTGCAATCATTATAAGGCACTCACAATAAATAATTTAATTTTTAAAATACTATCGCTATTTTATATATGATTACATTCTGAAACTTATTTTTATTTTTTTAACGCAAAGTTGTCGGGATGAGAAGGTAATGCAGGTCATGAACTTTGTATCCTCGTTGCTTGTGTGACTGTAAAGTTTACATTCCTGGTAAAACACTGCAAATAAGTGGGAGAAGGTAGCGATTACTCCTGGAGCAGATATTTTGTAAATCAATGTTATGCTTAGCAGATTGTTACAGTTTAGTTCAAGGCTTTTCATTGCATTTTACATTTAATTTCGTGTGCATTTATTACGAGTTTTTCCCTTAGTACTTTTAGGTCATTTTTTTTATTAATCAGATGTCATCTTTTAGAATCTTTAGGTAACTTTTTTGGTTATTTTTTTGATAATTTTCAGGTCCGAAAAATCTTGACCCTGTTCATGAAACACACTGAAAATATCACTTTTGCTTAGGAAAATATTTAAATAGCTGAGTAGTGGAACACTAGCACACCAAGTAATAATTACTGGATCGGATTGGGGAAATATTTTCTTCTAGAACAATCATCTTAACCCGCGTTTTGATTTGTGGCTTTTATTAATTTTTTTTATTAATAGGTAGAACCTTAAATATATGGTTGTTAAGAAAAAAAAATACGTCTGCAGTTGTATTTCTAAACATAAACATATATATTATAAACCAATATAAAGTAAGATTACATTCATTAATCCATATACCAATTTTATTATTAGTTAATAAATACCAGCCTTGGTGGCCACGTGGTCCGACGTACTACTCTCGCAGTAGGCTGCCAATGACGCTGATGGGGAGATCGAGGTTCAAATCTCGATCGGTGTACTGAGGGTTGTTTTTACTCTATCATCACGCAAATGCGGGCAAATCTACTCTAAATATAACCTTCCTAATCCATAATACCACTAGCTTAATTAGTACACGAATGTATAAGACAAGCGGGTAGTAAGCCGCGGTGTTAAAAAAAAAGTTAATTAATCTAAAAACATGACACCCTTATCCTCAACAACTATCCATAAAGTCTGTTCATTGTAGGAATTGTTTTCTGAAAGACCTTTTTCCCTACCAGAACTCTATTATATAGTAGGATATTGTTGGGAAAAAAGACCTTACAGAGAGTAATTCCTACCGTGAATGGAGTATATCTTATCAAACAGAGAATCCCTTAAGAAAATTATGATTACATATCTTTAATATATGGACTTAGCCTTCCACAAAAAAGAAATTGATAACACGATTCAAATAAAAAAAAGTGTGAATATTTCTACTGAGCAACATTGGGTTTTTAAAATTGTATTTTCTATTATATTTTTGTGATACTTATTCTGAAAATTCCTCATCAATAATCAGTAATGCACATATTCATACTATATTATTATATACATACATTACTATTTACAGCCTGTGGCCTGGCTCAGTTTTTTTTATTAATGTCATATATTTTTCACTACCTGCTTGCTACCTGTCGTAGCTTCATATGCCTTATAATCTAACTTAGTACTAGGACTGACACAACATCCAGACCCCGACCGTTAATTCATCATTGTAAAAGGGTGAACCTACATTTCACCAATGATAATTTTTTTGGCGATGCCGGGAATCTAATCCGGGACCCTTAACTCAGTAGATAGACACGTTACCGACCGAGCTAAGCTGTCGGATGACATATCCATACTCCAATGCGTTATTTCTCACCTGTTACTTTAGCTTCCAGCAAAACTATTTCTCTGTCTTCTAATATCTCCGTGGCTTGCTCCAGATCAACTTCCCACGCTCCAGTCTCTTGATCACCACTATTCAACTTGTCTCCGCCATGTTGTAGGCTTAACTAAAATCAATATAATATTTATTAAATTGAAAATTGACACCTGGATATGGTAACTGAACCCGGGACCTTTGGCCTATCTGTCCACATGAGATATCTAATTCCATGCTTAGGATCATTCTTCACTCATATTTTAAGACAAAGTCTGTGATGGATCTGTGTAAATTGCCAGTTACATATGAGTGATCAATTAGGATCGAGAGGTATTAGATAACCCAAACACCTTCGACTTGGACTGGATTATGCTTACAAATGCACAATAACAATTGTACATAATTTTCATCATTGATTAAAATATACAAGCCATTATATTTCTAAGTATGGTTATAGCTGCATCTAAAAACCATATTATTTATATTAATTGTTCGTATGTAGCTGAAGATTTCCACACGTCCATCACAGACTTTGCCTTAAAATATCAGTGAGTAATGACTTTAGGCACATGATAACGCCTGCATAGCTTAGGGGTATGAGAATTGGCGAAGTAAGCCAAAGGTCCCTGGTTAAATTCCCGTGTCTTGGTGTTATTTTTAAATTTAATATATACGATATTTGGATGTGGCTACAATTTTACTTAAGAACGATTACAGTTTGATTAATTAATATATTATTAAAATTAATCCTACATTTTCGAACACATACTTCACGAAAAAATATTTCATCTGAAAATAAATAAATTAACTTTTACAATGACAAAGAACCTAAACAAAGACGTATAGTCTCACAAAGATAGATAAATAATATCATAATATAAATAAAATGACACTGGGACAGTTGTTTAAACTCTAGTCTACCGGTTCTATGCTACAATCGTTCTATTCAATTCGCTTTTCGTGATCATCTTATCGATTGGAATGCATTGCAACAAATACATTTACACAGTCACTCCATCGGAAAGTCATATTTGTTTAGCTGTAATTGATTTACTTATATAGGCCTACATTAAGAACTATTTCACGTACAAAGAACACAGTATTACACTTGAGCTAAACAATAATGCCAATAATTTATTTTTAACATTTTAAGAAATCTGGAATTATTATCAATGGCTATCCTGTTTGGCCCCTACAGCATTATCTTTCTAAAAAATATTGATGTATACTTTTAGTTTTATTGATTTAAGATATTGCTTTATATACTGTGAACGTTAAAATTATTTTAGAATTATTTTTTTCTCAATTTAGCTTTAAAATGGTAGAACTCATGAATATATTTTTTAAATTTCCATTATAAATACTGTCTAACTGTAAGAACAAAAATGGGTAATTCATATATTATGATATGAACTGTCGGCTAGAGTAATTCCATATTTACATAATATTTGAAAATATTGTTTCAATCATTTCAGTCTCTTATTTTTCATAATGTTAGCTACACCCCTGCTTTTGAGTAACTTAAATGTATACATGTAATAAAGTGAAGGAAATAATGATAGAATAACATGTATGTAAACACATTATGTGATTTATACACCTATGATAAACTCATATTAAAAGATAACATGGAGAGTATTTTTTCTAGATGTTTATCAAATAAACAAAGTTTATATTTCCACTGTGTTACTGGGATTGTTTCATGTTATAGACGATCTATTTATAAATAAAACGCCAACCCAAGATCAAGTTACATTCAATGTTACCGAAAATTATTTCAAGGGAGTTGTTCGTCTCCTTATAATCAATTAGCCACAAAGTAAATAATGCCCCATAAATAACCTTCTACAGAACTGTAGCTCGTAAACTTTTGACATTTGAAGGAAAAAAGTTCCAAAAATGCGATAAATGTAAATTAAACTAGTGCAAATATAATGCACCATTTATAATAATGATGAAAAGACATAACATTAAATCTTATTTTATTACTTATATATACAATGATTATTAATATGCTAAATCATAAATCCAAACACAGTCCTAGCATTAGAAGGCTAGCTTCTAAAAATATGTTTGGACCTTCATCTACGTAAATATTAAATCCTTATCGTATCTTTCTTGCCTATATTTACATAGCTGGTGGAAAATTAAAAAGGCGCCATCTTGATAACCCGGTCTTCTCTTGATGAATATAATAGACACGGCAAGTCTAATCATATCAGCTCAATGCCACAGTTTTTGCTCTTTAATAGCTTAACCATTCATAAATACTTGACTTTAGTGAAATAACTAAATTGCTATCAAAGTACCTGTGCTGTCCAATGGCCAGTGGTGTTTCTGCTAGTACTTATTGAGAACTTAATGGGAGCTATACGAATGTTAGAACATTGTAGAGATGACACAGAAGAAACCATGATGACATGAACAACATATGTAAGCGTACACACCACTTGAAGAAACAAACGTCCTTTCATGATGACGAGCAACGATTATGGCACTTTTAGGTGTTTTTTTTCTGTTCATATAATAATTAGACCCGACCGCTGTAATATAAATAGCAAAGAATACTTAGTTTGATTCATATATGGCCTTCAAGCATGACAAACTGTATTTCCCTCTGCAGCTAACCTATTCGTATTGATAAGCCTTACCAAATGGTTTAGATATATGCAAATGTTGATCCATACAAATCCTCATTACTACTAAATGTGATGAACTATTATGCTAATACTACTTATTTTTCCTTTATTATATCTAGCTGTTTGGCATTACAATAATATATAAACTAATATATGTTCCTTTTCTTATTGCGGAAGGATTATTTATGTTTAATATTCGTGTTAACACTGTATATTTAAAGGAACGAGGACAACAAATTAGTTATTATTTCGCACACCATATCATTTAGTAGGGTTGATTAGTTTATATATTTAGAAAGAATTTCAACTAATTGTAACAATATTCGATTTTTTTTTAAATAGGACAAATTAGAGTCGCGAAATGTACGGTATTACTCGGTCAGTAAGCAGTTAACATCTCGACTGTTACAAAATAAATGTAATACTCAGAATATACAAAACAATAGTTTCAATGGTGGAAGACCTAGACGCAGATGGAAGGATAACATTAGATTATTATTATTATTATTATTAGCACCGCGTCTTACTACCCGTTCGGGTTATACGCACTTACGCTAATGTGTAATGGTAGGGTGATTGTGAGATGAAATGGAGGACCTACAGCTTAACGTGGAATCCGAACCACGGTGGAGGCCTGGCATTCCCCACATTCACAAGATGTCTTGTCAGAGGTGAAGGAAGGGTTTGGCGATCAGATAAATCTGTGCCGGGACCGAGGATTGAACCCTGGCTGCCAGCACAGAAGTCTGACACCTTACCCCTAGACCGCCAGGTCACCAATAACATTAGAAAGGACCTGAAAGAGATAGGATGTAATGAGGTGGACTAGGTAAAACTAGCTCAGGATAGGGTGTAATGAGGTGGACTGGATAGAACTAGCTCAGGATAGGGTGTAATGAGGTGGACTGGGTAAAACTAGCTCAGGATAGGGTGTAATGAGGTAGACTGGGTAGAACTAGCTCAGGATAGGGTGTAATGAGGTGGACTGGGTAAAACTAGCTCAGGATAGTATGTAATGAGGTGGAATGGATATAACTAGCTCAGGATAGGGTGTAATGAGGTGGACTGGGTAAAACTAGCTCAGGATAGGGTGTAATGAGGTGGACTGGGTAAAACTAGCTCAGGATAGGGTGTAATGAGGTGGACTGGGTATAACTAGCTCAGGATAGTATGTAATGAGGTGGACTGGATATAACTAGCTCAGGATAGTATGTAATGAGGTGGACTGGATATAACTAGCTCAGGATAGGGTGTAATGAGGTGGACTGGGTAGAACAAGCTCAGGATAGGGTGTAATGAGGTGGACTGGGTAGAACTAGCTCAGGATAGTGTGTAATGAGGTGGACTGGGTAGAACTAGCTCAGGATAGTGTGTAATGAGGTGGACTGGATAGAACTAGCTCAGGATAGTGTGTAATGAGGTGGACTGGATAGAACTAGCTCAGGATCGTGTGTAATGAGGTGGACTGGATAGAACTAGCTCAGGATAGGAATAGGAGGCATACTTTTGTAAGTGTGGCAATGAACTTTAGAGTTTCTAATGCCATATATATATAATTATATAAATAATTTTTTTCTGGCCTTATGGGATGGAAATAAAATTTTATCTGGTCTGTCCATCTATATGCCCGAGCATAAGAATGTATATATCATTATAAAATTTTAATTAATTCCCTAATATTGAACAAACTTAATAAACACAGAGGCACGTACCACAAATTTTACTGTTTATAATACTCATTTTAGGCAAACACTAGGGCATTAAAGTTGCCTAACTTTTCAAATTGTCAACTTTTCGAAAATATATTATCCTCAAGCATACACTTCCTCTGAATTCAGCCTTCCTCTAACCTCACCGATTAGTGTATAACCCGAATGGTTAGTAAAATGTGGTGCTAGAATAGTATTAATACATTTTAACAATGTTCTTGATGGTTTATCATTATAATTTTACTCCATAATATAGTCATAAAATATGAATATAGAATTAATTACATTTGTAATGGTTATTGTAAAAGTTTGAATTTTGATGATTCCAACTATTATTTTTGGCTCATATTTTTACAATCATTTACTGAAACTATTAACCCTACATAAATGAATAAATATGAAATGTGTCTTTTGATGTGTGGTAATGTATACATTTCTATTAGTATTTCCTTAAGAAGGCTTAGTATTGAGTATGTAAAGTCTTGATACGTATGAAAAAATGTGCACGACATAATGAGAAATAAATAACATATTCTTACTGAGGGATTAGTCTTAGCCCTCAAGTAAATAAGTGGTATTAAAATTATTGGATGAAGGCTGTACCTATTTATAGTATTTTGCCGTAATATGACTATTGTGTCTTTGTTATTCTTCAGGTAGGTATACTTATAGTACAAATATTGTTTTTCTTTTAAAATTATTTAATTTTTTTAAACTTAAATGATTATAACTTAAACATTCATGTTCATAAATAATGGCATGGTATTAAAATGAATCCATATGTCATGCAATATTTCCATATATACAAAATTTAGCTTCACATATTTAGTTTTATTTATTTTAAATAAATGTTTAGGTATTTATTGGTTTTAATTAAAATATTACTTTTAAATACTATCCAGATATAAAAAAATGACAAATATTCCCCTACTTTTAGTATTAATAAGTTGCTATTATATTTCTATTTAACTTTAAATTAATTCTTGTTGATTTTACACTTACCTATAACAACAGAAAAAATATGTTTACGTTTATTGAAATATTAATTATTGGAGTTTATAAATATATTTAAAATGATTAATTAAAACATAAATACAATATAATTATACAAGTATATTACTTATTAAAATAAATTATACATAAAATGTACATGACTTTCTGTAAATTTCCAATGGGGAAAAGAGTTTGTTAAAACTTAATTAATATATTTAATAAAATATAGTTGAGGTCAAAATAAGCTTAAGATGACATCAACAAATCATTTTCGACATAGTCAGGGTACACTTAGAGCCAAAATGATTATTTACCTTTATTTTGCTCCTTCGGTGTCTTATTCCACCACTAAAAGAACAAAAAATTTAGATATAATTTTTAAATATATTTTTGTCTTAAATAACTAACGTTTAATATAAATTTGGTTTTAATATTGTTTATGTAAATTTTGACTCTTTAAACTAAACTTTTATTAATGTGATCAAATTCCTACCTGAGTATAATAAAATTTATAGTACTAAGGTCCTACGTCATTTTATATTTCTTGTAAAAATAAAATAAATATCATTTATACTATAAATTTAATAAATATTATTAAATGTTATCAAATTAACTTTTTGACTGTGTTTTTCTTTACGGCCCCCATACGGCACGCACATGCTAGTAGCCTACTCTCCATAAGGTACATTAGGGGTCTGCCCACCTCAAATAATAAAAATCAGACATATTTTTCCGACCCTCCTCCTCTAACAAATAATCCCTTACATCGCAACCTAAATTAAAATACCCCACATATCTTTCTCCCCTATAATTTTATCCACCGCTACTTTTTCCCTTTCCCACCCTAAAATTGTTGTTCCGTCTCCCCGAAACTCCCTTAGTTTTTTTTTAAAAAAAATATATGTATCAAGCGTCACCAAAGTATACCGCACAAGCCACTCGTGGCACAGTACAAGGATAAAACGAGATTACTTTTTTTTACAATAAATCTTATAATTTTGTAAACAATCTATTTTATAAACACTAAATTTGTAATGTATCAGAAATATTAAAGATTTCTCAATATAAATTATATTATAAAATTAGTAAATATTAGTTAAACACTCAATTATAAATGTATCATTAATTTTAGGTCTCATTTGTTTGGAAATAAAAATGTAAGTAGTGTGATTAATCTTTGACTTCATTTTACTTGAATTTTAAATAAGAAAGAAAAAATATAATGTGTTCAATTTCTCAATAATCGAACTGATTTAAAAACAGAATATCAATAGGTTAAATGTATAGGAAATGTACCAGCATTTACAAAGAGATAGATACGAATAAATAATATCAGCAGGATTCGAACCCCAACATCCATATCACGAGAATACTAACCAGACGAGCTTGAAATTTAGTCCACGTGTCCACTGACGATGGTATCAAGTAAATAGTTTTGTTTAATCTATTTTAAGTATGCTATATACAATAAGTGCTCAACCTACATGGATTTGAGCTACGTGAGTTCATAGATACGCGGTTGCGTCACTTCCTATTATGACTAACAAATCCATTTATCAAATGACACTTTTACATATTTGATTGCTTTCCTAGTAAGTTGGCGCACAACTGATAGAGTCGTCGCCATATTTTTGTTTGTTTCTACCTTGGACGCAAATAATGTATTCAAAGTATTCTTTTTTTAAACGCAGAAACTGTTTAGCTTTAATTATCCTTTGGAGCAAATATTTACGCCAAAAATACCTCTACCATTCTTCTTACGTGGTTTTTCATCTTAAGTGTAAGCCTTAAGGAAAAATTAAACTAATATTTTGAGTACTGTACATTTTAAAGTAATTATACTTTATATAATTACAATTATCTTATTGTGTAAATATTTGACAATACAAACTAAGTATACAACATTCTAATAATATATGTATATTTCTTTAAAACTAATATATAATTTTACTTGCTATTTTAAGTTAAAAACCTGCATTTCCACGATACTTTTAACCAATGTGTTACTTAGTCCATTTGGAAGGACTTTAATAACCAATATATACTGCATTATAACCTAACATATTATGTTGGTTACAAATCAGGATAAATGTTGCTAATTAAATGTACCGTCTTTAAACTTACTCGTCAATGCTTACGAAATTCGCTAAAATAAGTTAACTTAGTTTGGCTTCTATGAACATGATACAACTTCAATAAAAACCACACGAGAATGTTAAGGTACGAGTATACTGTAGATTAAAATCTAGCTAGACAGCGTTTACTCTAGCGAGAGCTTCTCCAAACAATGTTTAAACTGCAGCCGAGTTTTTATCTACATAGTGTCTAGGTAGACTACCTTAGAACGACTCTACCTAGACTTCTCTATCTGATATGTACACTAGACTCTCGGGATAGAGTAATTAGATAGAATGGACTATATTCGTGATTTACATCCATGAAATGTAAACTGTCATAGAACTCCCAATTATATTTCCACACTACATCATCTCATCCATCAACACTTTTCTTATTATTCATTTTCCTTATTTCCGAGTTCATTTGGCACCGAAGATTATACCATTTCCTACTAACTTCTACCTCTTCCATTTCCAAAGATTCAACTATCTTTTTCAGTGCCTTTGCTTTTTTTTTATCCTTATTTCGATAACTCCAACATTCTAGAATTCAGGTTAGCTTTCAAAATATCCAATCAAAGTTACTGTTTTGGTTCTATCCAACACCACATTAGTCTTCGCCATTTCATCCGAGAGCAGATAGTCTATTTGATCGATCTAGTGAGAGCTAGACACTCTCACTGATGTGCTCTCACGGCCGTTTCCACTGTCACTCTACACACCCTAGCTAGATCTCACCTAGAGCTTAGACCTGCTCTCACTAGGGTGCTCTCACGACTGTTTCCACCGTCACTCTACACACCCTAGCTAAATATCACCTAGAGCTTAGACCTGCTCTCACTAGGGTGCTCTCACGACTCTTTCCACCGTCACTCTACACACCCTAGCTAGATCTCGCCTAGAGCTTAGACCTGCTCTCACTAGGGTGCTCTCACGACTGTTTCCACCGTCACTCTACACACCCTAGCTAAATCTCACCTAGAGCTTAGACCTGCTCTCACTAGAGTGCTCTCACGACTGTTTCCACCGT